>PISW01015378.1:0-17123 GCA_004023785.1 Mungos mungo | reverse complement strand
TGGAGGGCCTGCTGCTGCTACCTGGACCCCCACTTTGAGGGGCAGAATCCTTTCCAACTGTTTATCTTCTATGCTTTGCTTAATTTCCTGGGACTCTGACACTTCAAAGAACTGGTTCCAGTCTCAAAGCAAGCACGTTCCCTCCTACCAAAGCATCAGGTTATCTGAGAGACAACTGTGGACAAGCGTGAAACTCTTCGAAGACAGCCTGATGGCTTTGCAAGAGGAGATTACTTACCAAATAGTTTAGCCAAATATTCTTCTTGTTGTTTTGAACTTGATACAAATTCAGTATTTTTCAAGTTCTTATTTTGAGGATAACCTATGGGAAAATAAACCTTAGCTGTGTGAATCATTCACAGGATCTACATGAAATCTTTTTAATTTTTTTAACTTTATTTATTTACTTGGGGGTGGGGGCCGAGAGAAAGAGAGAAAGAATCCCAAGCAGGCTCCATGCTTTCAACACAGAGCTCGCCACAGGGCTCAATCCCATGAACTGTGAGATCATGACCTGAACCAAAATCATGAATCTAACACAACCAGTTGAGCCACCCAGGCACCCCAACATGAAATATTTTTAAACCAATACCTCTTTGCATGGTATTTTGAGAGGAGCATCATGTACTTTACCTGCTCTAAGAGAAAGAGCACCAGACCTGGGTTCTAGCCCAGCGTTTTTTTTTTAATTTTTTAAATGTTTTTTATTTATTTTTGAGAGACAGAGAGAGACAGCGCGAGTAGGGGAGGGTCAGAGAGAGAGGGAGACACAGAATCTGAAGCAGGCTACAGGCTCTGAGCTAACTGTCAGCACAGAACCCAATGCAGGGCTCAAACCCATGAACTGTGAGATCATGAACTGAGCCAAAGCCGGACACTTAACTGACTGAGCCACCCAGGTGCCCCTCTAGTCCACCTTTTGAGTGCCTCGTGATCTTTGGCAGTAAAGTTCTATGAGATTTGGTGTTCTCATCTGAGCCTGGTAGAAAAGGAGCCAGCCACAAGAGGGCTGTGAGAAGGGGGTGAGATAAAATTTGTGTATGTATCTGTAGACTGAAAAGTGCTCTCCCCTTATCATGTCCCAGAGTTATCTACTATGAACTGCAATAAATGGCACTGGGTCCAAGCATGGTTACACTCAGTGCTCAGTTTTGCAGGAGTGTGGGGATCAAAGACAGATTGACGCACATCTCAGTGTCTTCTCAACAAAAACTTTCCTCTCCACAGGAAATGATGCCAACAAGAAAATTGCTGCAAATGTGTGCAGTAGTATTATTCCTTGTCCTCACTTATTGAATCAAAACAGGTATGCCAAATACCTGTTTTGGAGGACAAGGAACAATACTACTACTGCATATTCTGCTTTAATCCACATTAGGGTATATGTTTGGAGGGGGCTCAGAGGGCCTGAGGCCACCTCGACTTGACCTGTTTGATAAATACAAGGAATTCCTTATGTTGTCACTAATGAATTAAAAAATGAAGGTATAAATGGAAAGGCACTGAGCCAACAATCTCCCCTAGGTCATCATGGACTAATTTCAAGACTTCTGCTGACATTCATGTAACCACATCAAGGATATGAATTGATTGTGCTATAAGACTGTAGCAGCTCATAGAATTTTGAACTATATTTTCAGGCTTTTCTTTATAAACAAAAATGGGATGGACATTGGGATGTCTGAGTGTCTGAACACATTTTCTTGATTCTAGGTCAAGGCAAGCCTTTTTATCTGGCTCCAACGGAGTGGCCAAAACCAGCAGGAAGGAGAAACTTGTCCTTGAAGTTTAGGAGCCACAGCAGCCACATAGTCATGATGTGTCTGTAGCATCTGAACTTGTAACACCAAACCAGTGACATCACAGATAATCTACATAGCCACGGAGTAATTTGTGCACATTAACTTGTGCACGCTGTAGCTTTCAACTCTAAAAAAAAATTTTTTTAAGTGTGAGGAAAGCCTGTTTGGTGTATGCCAAATGACTTCAAGTATGACTACTTTGATTCAATAAGTGGGAAATGTGCAGTTCTCTGGTGATGAAACATCGGTGAATCATTAGGAATAGACACATTCAAGCACTTTGTTTAAAATGCGTTCCTCATGTTATGTCAGCCAAGGGAGCATAATAACATTGTGCAGGGTGCCCCATTGTGACTACACAGTAAAATACTCCCTTTAATCTGTGGTTTGTGATATGCATTGGGAGGACTGTTAGCTATAAAAACAGTTTGCTAATAGTTTCATAATTTCAACATGGCATACATGCCTGGCTTATCCCAATAAACAATTACCCAATTTAAAATTTTTCCTAATGCACACAGTGTCCACCTTAAAGAGTTTCTCTGTCACTCGTATGATTTAGGTTAATGTACATGTTTTTCACATGTGACCAGCTTCTTCCTTTTAGGTTTGTCATTTGAGCATCAGTCCAAATGGAGAAATGGGCTCTGTCTCTTAGTGCAAATATTTTCCAGAGGCTTGGGTGTAGGGTGAGGAGATAATGGGGAGGGATGTGGGAAGGCTTTACTATCTCAAACCAATGACCTGGGCACTTATACACATTAAACTATAAAGTTCTGTTGAATAGAAAGTCATTACACTACTCATAGCACGCCTGACCAGGAAAAGTGAACACCACTTGCAAGTCTGATTCCCATCCTCTGAACAGCCTCCAGAGACAGAGAATCTCCCTCACACATGAACTTCAGGGGTCATCCCCAAATACTGATCTCTGTACTTTAGACCACAGATCTTCATAGTTGGTAGAAGGTCATAGAGAATATATTGGACAATGTTTTCTTCCACATCTCAGTTTGGTTTTGTCCCCACATACCTTGGTTAACGATGCTAAAATGATAGGGTAGTACAAATAACACAACACATAGGCTTTTATAAAAACGTATACTTATAATTTTAAAGGCATATACTTGCTTTCCTTCACTTCTCTCTTTGTAACTGATTTGCCTGCTGTTCTTGTTTCATCAAATGGAACTCTGGAAAATACTTGCAGTTGGATTTTATCTCAAGTGAAGCAAAGAAATGCATGTTAATACCAGCAGTCCAGGATAAGTACTTGAAGTAGTCTATGAATTCAGTGAATAAATGATACAAATGCAGTGGATACTAGAATGTACTCTAGAATGCTTTGTCTTAGGAGGGAGAATGTACTCTATCTAAATCATTTCTGAAAAACTGAGATTTCACTAAATATTCCAGAGGGGAAATATTACCTCTTACGGATAGGAGACTAGAAATTTTGCCCCAAATCTCAAGATATTTAATGTTACAGTTTTTCTTCTTGCTCTACTGTCCTTCTCCCCACCTCTGAGACTGTCCCCAAGCTGTCCCTCTGTATGAACAAACCTCCTTCCTATTTCTACAAGATCCACATTATTTTCTTCCAGTAAGACCTACAACCACTTGTAGGAAGCTTCTTATAGTAAAAGTCCTGTTTTGTGGCAGACACATCTGGACCCAGATTCTCATTTTGTTGTTTGCCAACAGGGGAACCTCCATTTCTTTGATCTTCATTTCCCTCACTGGTAGGATAAAGATGTGATTGTCTGACTCATAGAGGTTTTGTGAAAACTGAATAAAACAATGTATGTAAAAACACTTAATAGTGCCGGTGTGAGGATCATGCTAAAGGCTAAATATTTGGAAACTACTACTCACCATCTTATTTGTAACAATAACCCCAGATTCACAAGTAAATACTGCTTATTTTCTGCTCACTGGAACCATGCACAAGTGGAATAATATATGGAGAAGGAAGAAAAAAGACATTAAATACAAAGGAAACAAAGATGCCATTAACATATGACAGGAAAAAGAGATATCTGTCACAGATTCTGTAGCATTCCATCACCACAATTTTGCCTCCATTGGGCCTAATTGTGATTAGAACTTAGGGACCAGCCCTCGGAAAGACACTTCCTTTCCACTTCCCTGGCAGCCAGGGGAGGGCTATGGGACACACAAAATTCCTCTGAAGACTCCTGGAACCCTGCAAGAATCTTGCTCCTCTAGACAGAAGAAAACGTAATGCTGGGGCTGCACTTCCACATCCCTTTTATCTCCTACCTTGAAAGTAGATGTGATGTCTGGAGCTGCAGAAGCCATCTTATATCCAAGAGACAAGCACTAGTCAAGGTCCTGACCAAAGTCACTGAGCATGGCAGCAAACTTGCTTCCCTCAGACTATTTAACAGAATGAAAATAAACTACTACTCCTTGTTTAAGCCACTAAACAGTATGTCAGTTATTGTAGCCAAGTTTAACTGGCATAGTGACTAAGGCAACACCTGGATGTCCCTCACTGAGATAATCCTGGCCACTCAGATTTGATGACCCATTATTGTATGGAGTAACCAACCATAAGTTCCTAAAAATCGTAATGCCTGTGTACACTGGGACAAAGTGGAAGACTATGGATCGTTTGCACATTTTTTGCCAAGCCTTAGCTCTACTCAGAAACCACATAAGTTACTGGAGCTTCAAAGAAGATGGAGTGGCATCACCAAAATGGTGACAAAGGAGATCACTGCCTCCATCCTCTGACCAAGATTAATAATTAGACATCTATGAACTAAAACAGCTCTGGGAGAGTTCCATCTAAGAAACTTTAGCAACACAATGGAACAACAACAACAACAATAACAAAACTCTAAGATAATCGCATAAAAAGAGAAGGAAGACAGGTGCCGGGTGGCTCAGTTAAGCATCTGACTCTTGATTTCAGCTTAAGTCATGATCTCACAGTCATGATCTCATGGTCTTGAGATCAAGCCCCATTCTGGCTTGATGCTGGGCATGGAGCCTGCTTAAGACTCTCTCTCCCTCTGCCCCTTCTCTGCTCATTCTATCTCTCTCTCTCAAAAATATACATTTTAAAAAAACCCAACAAACAAAAAACACATTCTTCTTCAGCACACACAGAACATTCTCCAGGATAGAGCATATCTTAGATCACAAAAGAAGTCTTAGCAAACTTAAGAAGATTGAAACCATACTAATGATTTCACAATGACCACAAAGGTATAAAACTAAAAAACAATAACAGGAGAAAAGCTGAAAAATTCACAAATATGTGGAAATTAAACAACACAGTCCTGGGGGCACCTGGGTAGCTCAGTCGGTTAAGTGTCTGACTTCAGCTCAGGTCATGATCCCACAGTTTGCAGGTTTGAGCACCACATTGGGCTCTGTGCTGACAGCTCAGAGTCTGGAGCCTACTTCGGATTCTGTCTCCCTCTCTCTCTGTCCCTCCCCCGCTGTTCTCTCTCTCCCTCCCTCTCTCTGTCTCTCTTTCTCAAAAATAAATAAACATTTAAAAAAAAACCCACAGAGTCCTGAACAACCAATCAGTCAAAGAAGAAATCAAAAGGAAAGTTAAACAAACAAAAATGAAAAGACAATTTACCAAAAACTTATAGTATGCTATAAATGCAGTTCTAAGAGGGTAGTTTATAGCAATAAATGCCCACATTAAGAAAAAAGAAAGATTTGAAATAAAGAACATGACTTCATATCTCCAGGAAAATGAAGTATGCAGAAGGAAAGAAATAACAAACATCAGAGCAGAAATAAATGAAACAGATACAAGAAAAATAATAGAAAAGATTAACAAAACTAAGAGTTGGATTATTAAAAAGATAAACAAAATTGACAAATCTTTAGCTAAAGCAAGGAAAACATTGAGAAGACTCAATCAGAAATGAAAGAGGAAACATTACAACTGATACCACAGGATCATAAGATTCATATATACCAAAAAATTGAACAACTTAGAAGAAATGAGTAAATTCCAAGAAACATACAACTTACCTCGACTGAATCATGAAGAAACAGAAAATCTTAACAGACCAATAATGAGTAAGGAGATTGAATCAATAATCAAAATCTTTCCAGCAAAGTAAAAGCCCAGGACCAGATGGCTTCATAGGTGACTTCTACCAAACATTTAATAATGCCAATCCTTCTCAAATTCTTCCAAGAAGTTGAATAAGAGGAAGTACTCCCAAACTTACTTTACAAGACCAGCAGAGCCAAATAATACATGAAAAGCCAGATAAGAACACTATAAGAAAACTACAAACCAATATCTTTGATTATACAAATGCACACTTCTCAACAAGATATTAGCAAACTGAATTCAGTGCACATTAAGAGGATCATACACTACAACCAAATGGAATTTATCCATCAAATGCATATCCAATCAATAAGTGATTTGAATTCAACATATCCAAATCAATAAGTGTGATATACCACATTAATAGAATGAAAGGTGATCATATGATAACCTCAACAGGTGCAGGAAAAAAATTGACAACATACAGCATCTTTTCATGATAAAAATGCCCAACAAATTGAGTATAGAAAAAACATACCTTAATATCATAAAGGCCACATAAGACAAGCCCACAGCTAACACCATACTCAACAGTGAAAAGTTGAAAGCTATTCACCTAAGATCAGGAACAAGACAAAAGTATCGACTCTCATCGTTTCTATTCAACATAGTACTGGAAGTGCTAGTCAGAGCACTTAGGCAAGAAAAAGAAAAAAAGTCATCTAAATCAGAAAAGGAAGAAGTAAAATTGTCTTTGTTTGTAGATGATAGAATCTTATACAGAAAAAATCCTAAAGACTCCACCCAAAGATTGTTAGGAATAATCAATGAACTCAGTAAAATTGCAGGATACTAAATCAACATATAGAAATCAGTTACAATTCTATACAAAAACAATGAAGCATCTAGAAAGGAAAAAAAAAAAAACCTTGGGGTGCCTGGGTGGTTCAGTTGGTTAATGGTCTAACTTCAGTTCAGGTCATGATCTCACAGTCTGTGAGTCTGAGACCCATGTTAGGCTCTATGCTGACAGCTCAGAGCCCAAAGAAATCCTTAAGATTCTGTGTTGCCCTCTCTCTCTGCCCCTCCCCTGCTCATGTTCTGTCTCTCTCTCACAAATAAATAAACATTGAAAATATTCTTTAATAAAAAAATAAAATCTGCTTTAAAAAAGAAAAACAGGGGCGCCTGAGTGGCTCAGTCTGTTGAGCATCCGGTTTCAGCTCAGGTCATGATCTCACAGTTCGTGGGTTCGGGCCTCACATCAGGTTCTGTGCTGACAGCTCAGAGCCTAGAGCCTGTCTTCAGATTCTGTGTCTCCCTCTCTCTCTGACCCTTCCCTGCTCACACTGTCTCTCTTTCGCTCTCAAAAATAAATAAACATTAAAAAAAAAAAGAAAAATTTCATTTGCAATAGCATTAAAACTAATAAAATACAGAGCAGGGCAAGATGGAAGAGAAGTAGGAAGCTCTGTAATCTCTGCCCACCTGCAACTATCAAACTGAAAAGGACTGAAGTCACAATACAGTGATCTGCAAGAGTGGGAGGAAAACACACAGAGCCCATATAGATGACAGCCTGATACATGCCCAAGTGAGTGCGAACTGGGGAAATACAAACAGGCCAGGGCTGGAGGTTCTGAGAGGAGGGAGCCCCAGCCCAACTCAGAGCTGGGAGACTGCCCAGAGCAGTAGCACAGGGCCATGGAGAGCCACGCATGGAGCAGCGGTGTGTGTGGAGCAGCGAGAGCCTAGGGGAAGAGAGAGACTGAAAACGCTCATAGAGTGGTCTCTAGAGAAGAGAAAAACCTAGGCCTGGGACGAGAGAGATACTATCATCCTATATATAACCACTGGGCATAGGGAGACAAATTCGTCCCCCTTAGCTGGCATATTCTTCGTTGGGTTCCGAGGCACGTTGATTTCAGGCAGAGGCAGTTAAAAGCTGGCTCCCCAGTTCCCCTACTCAATCCCAGCTACAAAGCCACCCACCTGTGGGCACACATCTCACCTGGGGTGGTAGCATTAAAGTGCATGGACAATGATTTGGAAACAAGGGGGGGCTTGGAAAAAACAACTTGGCCCGCTGGCAGCCTGGGAGACCAACATAAAAGAGTGGCTAGCAACGTGTGGTCCAAGAAGGGCTTGGGGTGCCACCATTCCCCATTATTCTCCCCACAACCACCAAGGTGGGGTCTCAGAGAGCAGCCCCAGAGACCCAACCTACCTACACCAAACCAACCCATCTGCACTGGAGACCTGCCTTTTTTTAATTCTCTCTTTTCTTTTTTCCATCCTTTATCCTTTTCCCCCTGGAGTTTGGAAAAGACCAACATCTATGCACTGCTGTGATCAGATCAAGTCTTGCCATCCAGATATATTTTCCTTTATCTCATTCTTATCACTCCCCTCTGCAGGTTTTATGCTCTCAGACTATCCTTTGTCGTTTGTTGTTTCTGTCCCCCCTTTCTTTATTATTTTTCTTTCTTATCTTTTTTTTCTGTTCTTTTCTTTGTTTCTTTCCCCTTTTAGTCTGCTTGTTTATTTGATTTGCATATGCATTTGCCTGCTTTTGTTCCCAGTGCGTTTGACTGTCTGTATTCCTTTTCAGTGCTACCTCAAGGAACAAGCCAAAGTACACATGGTGGTGAGTCCAGATATCACTGAGCAGGGAAATAAAATAATCAAAAGCACAAGAGAAACTGAGAGACAACATTAAAAGAACACTTCCTGAACAGACAGGCCCTGGACATTCAATTAATGAGCCTCCTTTAATAGAGCAATACTAACAGGTGCATGGTGCATAACGAGGTTTTAAAACTGACAAGAGACAGAAAGCTAGCCAAAATGACAAAACAAAAGACCTCTCCTCTAAAGAAATGCCAGGAAGAAGTCACAGCCACAGACCTGCTCAAAACAGATATAAGCAACATAACTGAGCAAGAATTTAGAGCAATTGTCATAAAATTAATCGCTGGGCTTGAAAAAAGCATAGAAGTCATCAGAGAAGCTATTGATACAAAGATTAGGGACCTTCAAAATGGATGTGATGAGTTTAAAAAAATGCTACAAATGAGGTGCATAATAAAATGGAGGTGGCCACTGAATGGATTGAAGAGGCAGAGAGGAGAATAGGTGAATTAGAAGACACAGTTATAAAAAAAAGAAAAAGGTGAGAAAAAGGGAGAGAGAAAGAAAAAGCACAAAAAGAGAATTTAAGACCTGAGTGATACAATCAACCAGAATAATATCCATATCATAGGAATTCCTGAAGAAGAAGAAGAAAGAGAAAAAGGTCCTGAAGGGGTGCTTGATCAAATTATAGCTGAGAACTTCCCAACTTTGGGTAGGAAAGAGCCATTGAAATCCAAGAGGCACACAGAACTCCCTTTAGACATAACTTGAATCGACCTTTGGCACAACATATCATAGTGAAATTGGCAAAATACAAAGATAGAGATTTCTGAAAGCAGCTAGGGATAAAAGGGCCCTAACATACAAAGGGAAACCTTTCAGAGTGGTTACAGACCCATCTACTGAAACTTGGCAGGCCAGAAAGGAATGGTAGGAAATCTTCAATGTGATGAACAGAAAATATATGCAGCCAAGAATCTTTTATCCAGTGAGCCTGTCATTCAAAATAGAAGAAGAGATAAAGGTTTTCCCAAATAAACAAAAATTGAGAGAACTCATCACCACCAAACCAGCCCTACAAGAAATCCTTAGGGGGACTCTATGAGGGAAATGTTGCAAGGAATTCAAGGTACCAAAGACACCACTACAAGCATGAACCCTAAAGAGAACACAATGGATCTAAAACCATATTTTTTAATAATAACACTGAATGTAAATGGACTGAATGCTCCAATCAAATGACATTGGGTAGCAGAATGGATAAAAAAACAAAATTCATCTATTTGCTGTCTACAAGACTCTTTTTAGACCTGAAGACACCTTCAGATTGAAAGGAAGGGGATAGAGAAATATCTATCATGCAACTGGAAGTCAAAAGGAAGCCGGAGTAGCAATCCTTATATCGGACAAACTGGACTTTAAAGTAAAGGCAGTAACAAAAGATGAAGAAGGACATTATTTAATAATTACAGGGTCTCTCCATCAGGAAGAGTTTACAATTATAAACATCTATGTGCCGAATTCAGGAGCACCCAAAATACATAAAACAAATAATCACAAACAGAAACAATCCTATTGATAAGAATGTGCTTATTGCAGGGGATTTTAGTACTCTACATACAGCAATGGATAGATCAACTAGACAGAAAATCACTGATAAAACACATTGGAACAGATGGAATTGATAGATATATTTAGAACTCTGCATCCTGAAGCTAGGGAATTCACTTTCTTCTTAAGTGCGCATGGCACATTCTCCAAGATAGATCACATACTGGATTGTAAAGCAGCCCTCCATAAATATAAATGAATTGAGATCATACCATGCACCCTTTCATGTCATAATGCTATGAAACTTGAAATCAATCACAGAAAAAATCTGGAAAGTCTCCAAAAATATGGAAGTTAAAAACCACCCTAGTAAAGAATGATTGGGCCAATCAGGCATTTAGAGAAGAAATTTAAAAATATATGGAAACAAATGAAAATTAAAACACAACAATCCAAACTCTCTGGGATGCAGCAAAGGCAGTCCTAAGAGGAAAGTATATTACAATCCAAGCCTATTTCAAGAAACTGGAAAAAGCACAAATTCAAAATATAACAGAGCACCTAAATTTGGAACAATAAGGGGAGCAGCAAGAGCACCCCAAACCCAGCAGAAGAAGAGAAATAATAAAACACAGGACAGAAATAAACAATATAGAATCCAAAAAACAAAAACAAAAACAAACAAAAACAAAACAAAAAACACAGTTGAACAGATCAATGAAACCAAGAGTTTGTTTTTTGAAAAATATAAAATTGATAAACTTCTAGCCAGACTCCTCAGAAAGAAAAGAGAGAACACCTAAATAGACAAAATCATGAATGAAAATGGATATATTACAACCAATCCCTCAGAAATACAAGCAATCATCAGGGATTACTATGAAAATATTATATGCCAACAAACTGGACAACCTAGATGAAATGGACAAATTCCTAAACACACATGCACTACCAAAATTTAAATGGGAAGAGATAGAAAATATGAACAGACCCATAACCAGTGAAGAAATCAGATCAGTCATCAAAAATCTCCCAATGAATAAAAGCCCAGGGCTGGATGGCTTCCAGGGGAATTCTACCAGATATTTAAGGCAGAGTTCATATCCATTCTTCTTGAGCTGTTCTAAAAACTAGAAATAGAAGGAAGACTTCCAAACTCATTCTACGAAGCCAGCATCACTTTGATTCCCAAACCAGACAGAGACCCAACAAAAAAAAGAGAACTACAGGCCAATATCCTTAATGAATACAGATGTAAAAATACTCAACAAGATGCTAGCAAATCGAATTCAACAGCGTAAAAAAGAATTATCCATCATGACCAAGTGGAATTCATTCCTGTATTACAGGGCTGGTTCAATATTTGCAAATCCATTAATGTGATACATCACATTAAAAAAGAAAAGATAAAAACCATATAATCCTGTCAATAGATGCAGAAAAAGCATTTGACAAAATACAGCATATTTCTTAATCAAAACCCTTGAGAATGTCGGGATAGAAGGAACTTAAACATCATAAAAGCCATTTATGAAAAGCCCTCGCTAATATCATTCCTCAATGGGGAAAAACTGAGAACTTTCCCCCTGAGATCAGGAACACGACAAGGATGTCCACTCTCACCACTGTTGTTTAACATAGTGCTGGAAGTCCTAGCATCATCAGTCAGACAACAAAAGGGAATAAAAGGCATCAGAATTGGCTAAGATGAAGTCAAACTTTCACTCTTCGCAGATGACATGATAGGCTACATGGAAAACCCAACAGACTCCACCAGAAGCCTACTAGAACTGATCCATGAATTCAGCAAAGTCGCAAGGCACAAAATCACCGTACAGAAATTGGTTGCATTTTTATACACCAAAAATGAACCAACAGAAAGAGAAATCAAGAAACTGATCCCATTCACAATTGCACAAAAAAAAAAAAAAACCATAAAATACCTAGGAATAAACCTAACCAAAGATGTTATAGACCTATATGATGAAAACTATAGAAAACTTATGAAAGAAATTGAAGAAAACACAAAGAAATGGAAAAACATTCCATGCTCAAGGATCAGAAGAATAAACATTATTAAAATGTCATTATTACTCAAAGCAATCTACACATTCAGTGCAATCCCAATCAAAATTGCATCAGCATTCTTCTCAAAGCTAGACCAAACTATCCTAAAATTCATAGGGAACCACAAAGAACCCCGAATAGCCAAAGCAATATTGAAGAAGAAAACCAAACTGAGAGGCATCACAATCCCAGACTTTAGCCTCTACTACAAAGCAGTCATCATCAAGACAGTATGGTACTGGCACAAAAACAGACACATAGACCAGTGGAATAGAATAGAGAACCCAGAACTGGACCATCAGCTATATGGCCAATTAATCTTTAACAAAGCAGGAAAGAGTATCCAATGGAGAAAGAACAGCCTCTTTAGCAGGTGGTGCTGGGAGAACTGAACAGCAACATGCAGAAGAATGAAACTAGACCACTTTCTTACACCATATACAAAAATAAACTCAAAATGGATGAAGGACCAGAATGTGAGACAGGAAACCATCAAAACCCTAGAGGAGAAAGCAGGAAATACCTCTTGGACCTCAACTGCTCAATTTCCTACTTGACACATCCCCAAAGGCAAGGGAATCAAGAGCAAAAAGGACCTCATCAAGATAAAAAGCTTCTGCACTGCAAAGGAAACAATCAAGAAAACTAATAGGCAACCGACGGAATGGGAAAAGGTAGTTGTAAATAGCATATGAGATAAAAGGCTAGTATCCACAATCTACAAGGAGCTCATAAAACTCCACATCTGAAAAATGAATAATCCAGTGTGGAAAAAAGAAGAAGACATGAATAGACACTTCTCCAAAGAGAACATCCAGATGACCAACAGACACAATGAAACGATGCTCAGCATCACACATCATAAGGGAAATACAAATCAAAACCACACTGAGATACTACCTCACGCCAGTCAGAGTGGCTAAAATGAACAAATTAGGAGACATCAAGGATGTGGAGAAACAGGTACCCTCTTACATTGTTGGTGGGAATGTAAACTTGTACAGCCGCTTTGGAAAACAGTGTGGAGGTTCCTCAAAAAACTATCCATAGAACTCCCCTATGACCCAGCAATAGCACCGCTAGGGATTTACCCAAGGGATACAGAAGTGCTGATGCATAGGGGCACATGTACCCCAATGTTCACAGCAGCACTTTCAGCAATAGCCAAATCATAGAAAGAGCCTAAATGTCTATCACCTGATGAATGGATCAAGAAGATGTGGTTTAAATATACAATGGAATACTACATGGCAATGAGAAGGAATGAAATCTGGCCATTTGTAGCAACATGGATGAACCTCAAGGGTGTCATGCTAAACGAAATAGGTCAGGCGGAGAAGGACAGATACCATATGTTTGCACTCAGAGGTCTAACAGGAGAAACCTAACAGAGGACAATGGGAAGGGGAAGCGGGGGAAAGAGTTGGGGAGAGGAAGGGAGGCAAATCATGAGAGACTCTTAAATACTGAAAACAAACTGAGGGCTGAAGGGGGGTGAAGGGGAATGGGGGTGATATTCACGGAGGAGGGCACTTGTGGGGAAAAGCACTGGGTGTTATATGGAAACCAACCTGACAATGAAGTATAAATAAAAAAAAATACTTAGAAAAAAATTAACCAAAGAAGTGAAAGATCTATACACTTAAAACTACAAGACTGATGAAAAAAAGCTGACAAAGACACAAACAAATGGAAAGATATCCATGTTCATGGAACCGATAAATCAATATTGTTATAATATAGATACTATCCAAAGCCATTTATAGATTCAACAAAGTCCCTATTAATATCCCAATTGTAGGGGTGGGGTTGGAGGTTGTGGTTCATTCAGTTAAGTGTCTGACTCTTGATTTTGGTTCAGATCATGATCTTGCAGTATGTTGGATTGGGCCTCATGTTGGGCTCAGTGCTGACAGCATGGAGCCTCTTTGGGATTTTCTCTCTCTCTCTCTCTCTCTCTCTCTCTCTCCCCTTCTCCACCACCTTCCCCCCCCCCCACTAAAAAAAAGAACCCAATGGCATTTTTCACAGAAATAGAAAAAATTAATCCTAAAATTCATCTGGAACCACCGAACACCCTGAATAGCTAAAGTAATTCTGAGAAAGGAACAATGCTAGAGGCACCACACTTCCTTATTTCAAACTATAGTACAAAGTTTTAGCAATAAAAGAGTATTGTATGACATAAAAATAGACACATAAATTAAGGGAATAAAACTGAGCGCCCAAAAATTAAACCTTGCATATACAGTCAACTCATGTTTGACAAGGGTGCAAAAAATACTCAATAGGGAAAGATAGTTTCTTCAATAAATGGTGTTGCAAAAACTGAATAACCACATGCAGAGAATGAAAATGGACGATTATCATATACCACTCCCCCAAAAATACTCAAAATGGATTAAGAACTTAATAACTGAAACCGCAAAATCCTAGAAGAAATCATAGGAGAAAAGTTCCTTGACAACGGTCTTGGCAGTGATTTTTTGGATATGATACCAAAAGCACAGGGAATAAAAACAAAAATAAACAGGGGGACTATATCAAACTACAAAGCTTTTGTACAGCAAAAGAAAATATCAACAAAATGAAAAATAGAATAGAAGAAAAGATTTGCAAATCATATATCTCATAAGGGATTACTATCCAAAAAATAAAAAGAACTCATACAACTCAATAGCAGAAAAATAAATATGATTTTTAAATAGACAGAGGAATTAGATGGACATTATTGGGTCAATATATGACATGCAGGGACTAGCTGCCTGGGACACTAATTCGATAAGCTGCAAACATCATGAAAAGTCTTTGAGGTAGTCCTGGAAGGGCTGCTGCAGACTGAGATCCCACATAATACTCCCTGTGCCTCAGAGAAGAACCTGCAGTGAGGGAGGGGCTAACCCAGAAAATTCCAAGTCACATAAGGACTGCCCAGGACATGACAAACCCTGGGGACAAGGCTATCCTCAGACAGTTTTAAAATTCATTTATAGGGGCGCCTTGGTGGCTCAGTTGGTGAAGCGTTTAGCTTCGGCTCAGGTCATGATCTCATGGTTTGTGGGTTTGAGCCCTGCGTCAGGCTCTGTGCTGACAGCTAGCTCAGAGCCTGGAGCCTGCTTCGGATTCTGTATCTCCCTCTCTCTCTGATCCTCCCCTGCTCGAGCTGTCTCTCTCTGTCTCTCAAAAATAAATAAAAAACATAAAAAAATTAAAATTCATTTATAAATGATGTATATGAAGACGCTATAAAAATTGGGTGGAGGCTGGAGAGACTGGGGAGAATAACAGATTATATAAGTTTATAAAACTTTTATAAAACTGTTAGTAATTTTTCATAGCTATATAATTTGTGAAGTATATTTTATTTATTTATTTGTTTGTTTGTTTGTTTGTTTATTAGGCTTCAGGCCCAGCATGGACCCCAATGTAGAGCTTGAACTCACAGCCCTGAGATCAAGACCTGAGCTGGTATCAAGAGTCTGATGCTTAACCAACTGAACCACCAGGTGTCCCAATATCTCCTCCTTTTTAAAAGACAGTTTCTATCTGTCCTTTGGGGAAAACAGTTTTATTTTGCCCTTATAGGTTTACTTTGCTAAGCCACAGAAAATAATCATCACAAATTCCATTGATATAGTATTTATTGAGTCCTTTTTTTTTTAAGGTTATTTATTTTTGAGAGAGACACTGAGAGACAGAACAAAATAGGAGAGGGGCAGAGAGAGAGGGAGACACAGAATCCAAAGCAAGCTCTAGGCTCTGAGCTGTCAGCACAGAGCCCAATCTGGGGCTCAAACCTGCAGATTGCAAGATCATGACCTGAGCTGAAGTCCGATGCTTAACCAACTGAGCCACCCAAGCATCCCTTTGAGTTCTTTTTCAAGGGCTGTTGGTACATTGGTGGAAGGTCTACTCACTTGATAAAATAGGTGCTTGTGATAGCAATACCAAAAAATTAGCTGTTGGAAATACCAGTAAAATGAAGAGTTCTCATTACCAGACCTTCCTCGACAGATATGTTGACCTACAGGATCCTGAATTGTTGCTCAGAGAACCTGGAAAGTTTATTGAGGCCCACCAATGCCAAGGCCAACACTGGCATGGGGCTGGGCAGGTCAGCAGGCCTTTGAGGGATGATGGGAACTTCCTAAACTCTGAACAGACACCCACCTTCACACTCACTCATTCCCCTTCCACACATGTGGGGCAGGATTCAGAGACATGGGGCTCCCACAAGGAGGAGAAAAGCCTTCAGATTCCCAGGTGAGAATTCCTGAGAACACAGTGAGGGGCTGCAAGAGCTATCTGCATCCCTTCGTCCAGTCACGGTAACCTACCCATCATTCCATCAGTCAACCACCCACTGCAGATTTACTGAAGCCTCTTTAATAGCACATATGGAGGAAGGGCAAATCCAGAATTCCTGACATGGGACCGCTCCCGGAAAAAAGGTCCCTGACCCGTGTAGCGAGATGTCCCTCTTCCAAGCAGGATTGGCAGGCATAGCTTTGTGATCAGAACACCCAACAGGTCCTAGCCTGGAGGGAAGCATCAGTGCTCACACCCCTGAGAGCTCTTTCTCAGACCAGTTATAACCCTCACTGTCTACTCCTGAAGCACACACACCACCAGAGAGGAGAGATTTCTCTGGGAAAAAAAAGTCCCAGTGCAGAATCATCCCACAAAAAGGAATCTGATCACCGGGATAGGAATCATGCTCAAGTAGGTTCTTGAGGACCTGGGGAAAAGGTTTACCTCAGCCTCAGGACCTGACCATCTCTATCACTGCAGAAATCTCCTGGGCACCTTGTCAGGTAGATGTGATACAGCTGGTCTGAGGTGGGGTCTGACTCAGCACTTGCAATAACTCCCACATGGAGGGCCTGCTGCTGCTACCTGGACCCCCACTTTGAGGGGCAGAATCCTTTCCAACTGTTTATCTTCTATGCTTTGCTTAATTTCCTGGGACTCTGACACTTCAAAGAACTGGTTCCAGTCTCAAAGCAAGCACGTTC
>PISW01015377.1:0-17125 GCA_004023785.1 Mungos mungo | reverse complement strand
GTGGAATCTTCACAATAACTATGAGAAACAGGTCATACAACTGCCATTTTACAGATGAGGAAATGGACGTCCATAGTAGCTTGTGTAAAGTTACTTAGATAATACATAGCAGAGCCTAGATTCAAACTCTATGTAACTCCAAAGTCCATGCTCTTTCTTCTATATTACACAACTGCTCTGATAAAGATCAAAATGGCCTCACTGCTTTCACACTACAATTCCTTACCATAGTATAATATTCATTAGCTTTACAAAATTTTAATAAATCAAATCCTTCTTATACACTCTATTTCCAAGAGGTGTTAGGAAATAAGAGAAATGACATGTTATTAACTCTAAATATTCAGTACTTTGAGAATTATTATTTATAACTTCTGTAGTAATTATATTTGAAAATTCTTAGTAAGATTTTCTGTGTCTCACAAAACATCTTTCATGATTTGGATACTATCCCAAAATATTTATTACAATAAAAATATTTACCGATGTATGGTATAGCCTTAGGACTCTTTTATCTTAGAATCTTGTGTGATCTACAGAATTGTAACTTTAATAAACAAATCAAAATGTTATTACACATTGTGTTATTTGGGAAAATACAAGTAATTTAATTGGAAAATTACTATTTATTAGTAGTGAACAGACACATTAAAGCACAATTCTACCAACCCATTTATACTTTCCCCATCATCTTTGTGTGGATTCCATAGTTTTTGTCTGTTTTTCCTAGGTCATAGAAATTAGTCCTATTATGAACCAAAGAAGTATAATTCTGAAACGATGGAATGATAACCCTGAAAGGCAAAGACCATGAAAAGAACCAAAAACTGAGGAGCACCATGTGGTATAGCTCCTCACTTCCCCTCCCTCCCCAGACTAAGAAAAGATAGGTTTAGTTGACCAAATCCAGAAAATCCAGATCAAAACTCTCTAATAGGAAAGAAGCACAATGAAAGGGTTAAAAAAAAAAAAGGAACTCTGAGAAAAGTTAGCACAAGTACTCTTAAAGGAGGGGTGCCTGGGTAGCTCAGTCTGTTAAGCATCTGACTCTTGATTGTGGCTCAGGTCATGATCTCATGGTTCCTGGGATCAAGCCCTGTATCTGGCTCCATGCTTCAGCTCAGGGGCTGCTTGGAATTCTGTTTTTCCCTCTCTCTCTGTTCCTTTCCCCACTCCCTACTCTCAAAATAAATAAATAAATAAATAAATAAATAAATAAATAAATAAATAAATATTTTTAAATGCCCTTAAAGGAGAAAGTCTAAGGCCCAGAACAAAGGCAAGGAGTGCCACCAGGATTTGCCTTGTCCATTCATATGGGAGTTCCACACACTGCTGGCTGGCTGAAGCAGGCGAGCACAGGGCACTTGTTGGGGTCTAGAAAGAGGGCAACCCTAAGCCCCAGTAAAGACTGCACTCAGTCCTACAAGGGTTGGCCTCCTACCACACCCCACTCAATCTCTTCAAACTGACCCTATTCCGATTCCTATACCTCAGGCAACCTCAAGTTGGAGAAATATTTGGTACAGTCCAGAACTTCAATGCTATGGAACTTGACTAGAGCTGGTATTAGAGATAAAGTAGGTGAGTAAAAGTGCTTAAGTATAAATACTAACTAAAATTTGACTAAGTCAAAGTATTAATCAGCAACAATTGGGAAGTGATGAAAGGGAGGTAGAGGGAAGAAATCTAAGAATGCTATTAATTTCTTATAGCACAAAATCAATGCATAATGTTTAAAAATGAACATGAGGTTAGTTAATGAAGCATAAAATGACTCCAACGTCATTTGATGGGTTTTCATAATCTCTTGTCTCAACCTTGAAAGGAACTGTTATGAACAATTACTTTTGGAAAGAAGGAACATTTAGCTAAATTTGAGCAATGCCTTCTATTTCACTTAACTTATTGTTCCTCTGTTAAATTCAACTAAATTTAATACTTATTGGCTTTAAATCAACAAGAATATTATAATCAAGATACATTATGATCTTGTTCTTATGAAATTATTTCCATTCATCATGCCATCTGAATACGTCCACTTGTAAAGCATAAACAGATGTCTGGAATGATGCTCACCAAATATTATAACTAATAACTTCTGAGTGGTGAAATCTAGGATAATCTGTTTTCTAATCCATTATTTTCTACATTGCTTAACTTCTTTTTATAAGTTTTTAATTCCAGTTAGTTAACAAAGAGTGTTATAATAGTTTCAGGTGTATAATAGAGTGAGTCAACATTTCCATACAACACCCAGCGCTCATCACAACAAGGGCACTCCTTGATCCCCATCACCTTTTTAACCCATCCCCCTACCCACCCTCCCTTCTGGTAACCATCACTTTGTTCTCTATAGTTAAGAGTCTGTTTCTTGGATTGCCTCTCTCTCTCTTTTATTGTTTCCCTTTGCTCATTTGTTTTGTTTCTTAAATTCCACATGTAAGTGAAATCATATGATTTTTGTCTTTCTCTGAATGCCTTCTTTCACACTTAGCATAATACTCTCTAGTTCCATCCATGTTGCTGCAAAAGGCAAGATTTCATTCCTTTTAATGGCTGAGTAATATTCTATTGTATATGTACACCACACCTTTACCCATTCATCCATCGAGAGACACTTGGGCTGTTTCCATAGTTTGGCTATTGTAGATAATGCTGCTATAAACATTGGAGTGCATATATCCCTTTGAATTCATACTTTTGTATTCTCTGGGCAATTGCTGCGTCATAGGGTAGTTCTATTTTTAAATTCTGGAGGAACCTCCATACTGTTTTCCAGAGTGGCTGCACCTGTTTGCAATCCCACCAATGGTGCAAAAGGATTCCTTTTCCTCCACATACTTGACAACACTTGTTGTTTCTTATATTTTTTATTTTAACCACTCTGAGAGGTATGAGAGGATGTCTCATTGTAGTTTTGATTTGCCATTCCCTGATGAGCAGTGATGTTGAGCATCTTTTTGTGTGTCTGTTTGTTATCTGGATATCTTCTTTGGAAAAATGCCCATTTCTTAACTGAGTTAAGAATATTCCCTGTAGTCTTATGGAAATAGCAAAATAATCAAAAGAAATGAAATGCCCATCAAGAGGAGGCTGGTTGGGGGTGCCCTGGGTGTCTCAGTCAGTTAAGCATCAACTTCAGCTCAGGTCATGATCTCATGGTTTGTGAGTTCAACCCCCACATTGGGCTCTGTGCTGACAACTCAAAGCCTGGAGCCTGCTTCAGATTCTGTGTCTCCCTCTCTCTCTGCCCCTCCCCTGCTCATGTTCTGTCTCTAAAAATAAATAAATGTTAAAAAATTTTAAAAAGCAGCTGCTTAAATAAATTATGGCCTATCCATAGATGTAGACACAATAAAAGGAAATGTACTCATATAGAATAAGCTCCAAGATACATAAAGTGAAATAAAATACAGTGCAAAACATTTAGTTTATGTAACCAAAATTGTGAAAATTTAAATTCTAAAGCTTCTAGAAAAAAAAATAGAAGAAAATCTTCCTGCCTTAAGGGCAAGTAAAGATTTCTTAAACAGGACATAAAGGACACTAACAAATGAGAAACATTGATTTGACTCAAAATTAAAAACTTCTTCTCAAAAAACATCATTATGATAGTAAAAAGGCAAGCCCATAGATGGTGAGAAAATATCAGCAATATATTTATCTGACAGACACTTGTATCCAGAAAACAAAGAGAATCCTATGAATTATGAGGAGGAAAAATGACACTCAAAAAAAAAAAAAACAGAAACAGAAAAGATTCTAACGTGTAGTTCAAAAGATATCCAAATGGCCACTAGCAATATGAAAAATGTTGAATATCATAACTCATCAGGGAAACACAAATTCACATCACAGCGAGGCACTATGACATACCCACCAACATGACTATAATTAAAGAGACTACCAATGACAAGAGTTGGTAAAGATAATTAAAACTTCTGCCTATTGCTCGCAGAATATAAACTGGTACCGTTCTGGAAAACTGGCAATCTACTAAAGCTAAATGTATCTTTAACCCATGATCCAATAGTCCTACTCCTAGGTATTTATATCCAAGATAAAGGAGTGTGCAGATCCAAAAAAGACATTAAAAAGAATGTTCATGGGAGCTTTATTCGTAATAGGCAAAAACTGGAAACAGCTCATATGTTGATAAATAAAACAGTAGATAAATTGTGATATATTCAATCAGTAGAATACTATACAGCGGTAAAAACATGCCACTAAAATGCACACAACTGAATGAACCTCAAAACATTATGTTGAGCAAAAGAAGCCAGACATGAAGGTACTTCTTTACAATATGATTCTGTTGATAGATGTTTAAGAAATAAAATAGTCCATAGAAGTCAAAATAGTAGTTAGGAGGAGGAGGTATTACTTAGGAGAGGTATGAGGGAACAGTCTGGAGTGATGGAAATATGCTATAACATGAATTAGGTGATATTTATGCAGGTGTATATATCTATAAAATATCATCAAGCCACACCCTTAAGGGGTGCTTGGGTGGCTCAGTTGGTTAAGCACGAGACTATGGCTCAGGTCATGATCTCACAGAGCCTACTTTGGATCCTCTATCCCCCTTTCTCTCTGCCCCTCCCCTGCTTGCACTCTCCCTATTTCTGTCTCTCAAAAATACACATTTAAAAAAAAAATAAACCATATCCTTAAGATTTTTCATTTGTATAAATTATACCACAGCTTTTATGGGATTTTTTAAAACATCGAGAAAGTATACTACCAATTGTGTTTCTTCAAAGATGAGGGAAGACTATTTTGCTTACTTTTTTATTAAAATTCTTTTAATGTTTATTTATTTTTGAGAGAGAAAGGGAAAGAGAGAGAGACAGCATGAGCAGGGGAGGGGCAGAAAGAGATGGAAACACAGAATCTGAAGCAGGCTGGAGCTTTCAGCACAGAGTCCAACACAGGGCTTGAATTCATGGACTGCAAGATCATGACACTTAACTGACTGAGCCAGCCAGGTGCCCCTATTTTGCTTATTTTTGAACAGAGCTTCTCAGAAAGGATGCAAGAGAAAAGTGGTAGCACTGATTGTTTCTGAGGATGAGAAGAAGGTCGGATTTATATTGAGGAAATTTACACTGAGGAAAGGAGATTTGCACTGTAGACTCTTGGATTTAGGGTGACAAAGACAAGACTGGTTTACACCCCAGTGTTATGTAAAAAGCTCTCTTTCACTCTTAAAAGAGTCCTGCCTTGTATGTTAAATTATATGGTCAACAAATTTACATGTCTTGTACATTTTGTATAGGAATGTATTACATCTTCAAAATAAAATACAAACTAAATGTAACACAGTGCCTTTGGACAGTACTGTAAGAGCATTTTCTCTTTATGTCATTATTTGTGCTTCCTTGACTTTTACTTAAAACTTTTTAAATCTTTATTTTTGAAAGGGAGACAGAACAGAAGCAGGGGAAGAGCAGAGAGAGAGAACAGAATGTGAAGCAGGCTCAAGGCTCTGATCTGTCAGTACAGAGCCTGATGCGGGGCTTGAACCCACAAACCATGAGATCATGATGTGAGCCAAAGTTGGCTGCTTAACTGACTGAGCCACTCAGGCACCCCAAGTGCTTCCTTAGTTTTTAAAATCGAAGATAGGGGCGCCTGGGTGGCTCAGTCAATTGAGCATCCAATTTCGGCTCAGGTCATGATCTCACGGTTCCTGGGTTCGAGCCCCACATCAAGCTCCGTGCTGACAGATAGCTCAGAGTCTGAAGCCTGTCTTCAGATTCTGTGTGTCACCCCCTCCCTCTAGCCCTCCCCTGCTCAAGCTGTCTCTGTCTCTCGGTCTCTCTGTCTCTCTGTCTCTCTCTCAAAAAGTAAAAAATAAAAAAAAATTTTTTTAAACATTAAAAGGGAAGATAAATATCTAAGAAGCATTGCTTGTGAACCTGATTTTATCCATCTGCACACTTGAGACAAACTAATCTGAAGTACAGCTTTCATCATGTCACACCCCTTCTGAAAACCTCCATAACTCCACCGTGAGCAAACAACATCCCAACTTCTTTACTTGAACTTAAAGACTTTGCAAAGTAGCCCCTTCACCACTTTCTCCCACTGCTCTGAAACCTTACTCAGCTCTTCCATAGCTGGCCCACTGCTTTGCCCTACATGAGCCTGATACCCCCCTGCTCCTCTGATCTCCACTAGGGACGTCTCCATCCATCTGAATGCTATCCATTTTTCCAGGTGGCTTTCAACTCAAATCTTGCCACTTTCTGCAAGTCTATTCTGAGCCACACTTATATTTTACTTCAAGTTATAGTAAGTTCCCTCCAACAGATTCCAAGTGAGCTACAAATTGGATTTTGGAGAATTTATTAGTTACATTTAAAAAAAGAAAACATTTGGAAAGCACCTATTGTTCTGGGCACTAAGACATCAAGTTGGATAAGAGGGTGTCCCCAGCCTGGAAGTTCTAACAGAAACAGCTGACAACTGCCCCACCACCACCACCTCGTCCTCACACATCTGCCATTCTCAGCTGCTTGCAAAGCACTTAATTCATGATCAACATCCCACATACAGACACACACATCCACACACATCGACATTTCCCAACCCCAGGCCTCTAGGATCACAAAACTCAAAAGAGTTTCATAAGTTGCTTATCCTCAAGAAAAAGTTAGAAATCTTCTATCTTATGGCTCTCTATATTGTCCGCTACAGAGTATTCCACTTAATTTTATGCACTTTTCTATTATTTATAGAATATTTATAATTTTTCCATAAGTATATGTCTAATCTAGTCAAATTGTTACTTATAGAGTAAGTTGCTAAACTTATGATATCTAATACAATACTATACACATATGGTCAATACATCACTGTTCATTGATTAGTCAAAATAATCCATCTTGATGTTCACATGTGCTATAAATTATAGGTGAATTATTACTCAGAATACATATTACATATTCATCAGTCATTTACTTCCCAGCATCTCATACTCATTGGTTTCATTCCCAGCCTTTCTCCATATTCCGTATGCATTAAAAAAATAATAATAATAAGATAGACAGACAGATAGATACCTGTTTTGAGTAATGACTGGTTAGCATAGAGCCATAACATGAAAAAGATAATATGATTTTGTTTGAAGTATAAGATTATAATTTAATCATAATATGGAGACCTTAGTAAGTCATTGCCTTCTCTCAGAGGCTATCAAATAATATCTGCTGCCTACTTTCAATGCAAAGAAGTTTTAAATAATAACACTTCTCATAATGTCTCCAAGTGTTATCTGTAAACCATCTCCATCAGAAGCATTTGGGGCCATCATTAAATATGCATTAATGATTTTTGGGTTAAAGCCCACAGATCAGTATCTCTAAGAGTGGAGATGAGAAATCTACAGATATACCAAGCACTTGCCAACTATGTTTATGTACTATACCACATTATACACTATTTTGCACTTTTATGTTCTATAAAAGACGTTTTATTTGCTTGATCCAATACCTTGAAGAGGAAGTATATGAGTATCACTACCAGGTACACTTCACTGAAACACAGAGAACCTCAGTGATATGTTCAAGGTCACATAGCACAGTGCCAGATATTCATTTATTCATTCATTCAACATGAATTCAATAAGTGCTTACTAAGTGCCAGACTGTTCTAGGCAGAGATACAGCAGTGACCAAGCAAAGACCATGGTCTTCTGAGGCATATTATTCTCCTGGGGCACATTGTAGGCAGCCAGTAAACATTACAGTAAGTAAGTTCGATAGAGCCAGGCATCCAGACTTTTAATCTAATGCTTTCTCACTACACCACATGATTGATTCACTAACTGTAACATAATATCATGCCGCCTGCATAGGCAAGATACAAATATAATAACAACAGAATTCATCCTCTGGGCGGTATGGAAAGTGAATGTAGTGTCAGGTATAAGGAGTAAAGAAAACCCAGGTTAAAAGTCTGGCTTTAGCATTTTATACACCATAACAGGACCTGGACAAGTTATCTAACCCTTTAAGCTTTCATTACAGAATTTATCAATACCTACCGAGAAGGATAATGGAAAGATCAAAACCTATAACAGCATATGTAAAGCATCAAGTATGGGTCCAGCAGAGTGAAGGCACTGGTTAGCAGTTCTCTTTTCCTCCACAATCAAATATGAATTTTATCTGACAACACCACAGCATGCCTAACCTAAAAGGCCAGATTTTAGATCTAGTGGAAGTCAACTGTAACTGATTTGCTGAACTTTCATCATAAAGACTGCCTTCACAAATTTTATCCTACATTATATACTTAGGTGATACCCCTTTGGGATAAAAAGCATAATATTATCCTGTTACTTAATTTTAAAAAAACATGCACTTTGAGTTTATCATGATACTAGTCTAGACTTTGGGAACATCACTCATTTTACAGGAAGAATTATATTAGATCATCACTTAAAAAGTGTGTATATATAATAATGTATCTTCTCTTCTTATCAAACTAGTAAGTAATACAATTAGCTCCTAAATAGTAAGTTCAGCTACCACATCCTACCTCTCCAACCTCATTCTCTCCCTTCTTTGTCAGCTCACAACAATCCAAAGACACGGGCATTCTCTGGTTCCTCAAACGTACCAGACTCTCCAGCATTTAGACACCAGCACTGGTCACCAGGCTGATGCCTAATTGGGTCCCACCTTACACATCTGGCCCTCAGAGAAGCCTTCCCTGACCAACCATCCCGAGAATGTTAGGCTGCACTGTGTAGGTGAAATGGTAACGCCTCAGGATAATGATACATGATAGAGAAGTCTGGGTTCCGTTCAGTCACCTGACAAGGTGAAGTTATGCTACAGCACAAATACACAGCTGTGCAGGTAGATAAAAGTTCACGAGCAACATGATATGACTGGCAATAATGCATCTGCACTGGCTATTTGAAGATATTAGCCAGGGCTTTCAGAAGTGTTCTTTCCTCTGCCAAGAGGTATAAAATACTGCTGAAAACAGGGAGTTCAATTAAAGGGAACTCCCAACATGGCCTACTTCTCTTCACTTCTGCTTTTATCCTTTGCTGTCAAATCACATTTTGCAGAGAACTTCGGAAGTACAGTATTATAATGGTTTAAGCACACTCTTGTATATGTTAATAGTATATATATAGCCCTTTTTCAGAGTTCTTTTTATTTGTATTTACTGTTAACTTTCTGCTAATGTTCGTTTCTCCACTAAGGACTGTGTCTACCCTGGTACCTGCTTTATCACCAGTGCCTGCCAGTTCCCAGCATAGAGAGGGAACATGTGCAATAACCATTCACTGGATCAATGAATTAAGATATAAAGATGTGTCCATGTGAAAGAAATACAGTGTATAAAAGTTAAGGTTACTTAATACATGTAAAGTATATAAAGTAATGCTGGATGCATAGTAAGCACTCAATGAATGTTGTCATTATCTGCTTGGCTAGAACAAAAATCTCCCCAAAATCTAGGATAACAGAAGAGAGAACAGTTAGTGACTGACAAAAGCTAAGGTTGAGCACACACTGGGTTGTTACTCCGTCAGAGTATATAGCACAGTGCACTAAAGAAACCACAGTAATCCTTCACAAAAGCTATTTTTGAGCTAATTCTTTTTAACATGTGAATAACACATTTAAAAGTCCAAGATCCGGGGTGCCTGGATGACTTAGTTAAGTGTCTGACTCCTGGTTTGGGCTCAGGTCATGATCTCACAGTTCATAGGATCAGGCTCGGCATTGGGCTCACGCTGAGCACAGAACCTGCTTGGGATTCTCTCTCACACTCTCTCTGCCCCGCCCCACTCTCTGTCTATCTGTCTCTCTCTCTCTCTCAAAATAAATAAATAAACATTAAAAAAAGAAAGTCCAAGATCTTTTCACATATTTATGGTTGAGTTCAGTACTCTTAAAATAAAACCTCTCACAGTAATAATGTCTTGTACATATAAGCACTTCTGTGGGATAGAGCAAAGAGAAGGATATCCATCCTCCATTCTCCCAGTGGATGGAAAGAAAACTGGTGCCCTTAAATATTTTAAGAAAAGACTACACACATTTCTTTTCTTAGACTTGTGAAAATGAAACAGACAATAAAAGCAACAAATACTTATATCTCAAGACACTGAAATCCCAAAAGCTGCTTTAAACTTAATAAAAAGAAGGAAAGGCTACAAAAGAGAAGACTCGAGGTCACTCTGCCTCTCTGTTTATCCCCAAACTGCAGCAATATTTCCTAAAGAATTCACTGACGAAAGTGATTCAGGGAAGGGACGCCTACCTGCAAAAAGGTGTTAGACCTACCGATCCAATCAGTTTTAGAAATGGGTGTCTTTAATTATTTTTATTTATTAGACTTTCATACTTTTTTTTAACTTCATGCTATTCTTACTGTTTTCTCACAGAGTCCATTTTCTAAGAGTCTTCAATCCAACCAAACACATTTTAGTCATGTCTATACTTTTTAGGAAATTCCCAACCTATTATCAGTAAAAAGGGTTTGTTATAAAATCAAATAATTCTCCCACTGTCAGAACCTAATGTATATGACAATCAGACACAACTCCACCTGAGGCTTTAAGGAAAAAATTTTTAAATACATAACCACTTAATAATACCCCAGAGGGAAAAAGAGACCTTCCGCTCTGTACACATGCCAGATGAGGGCACTCTGATAGGAATGGACCCCTGCAGTCTGGCCTAGTCAGCCATTCTACTTCACAGGACTCTTCCTAAGTCACATCCAGGTGCCTACACCAAGCTTGAATAATATAATACACTAGAAAATGTGTTCATTGCTTGATCTGTTGCTTCTTGTTTTTAAAAAGATTGTTATAAAATTAACTCAAATTTAAGCTTATAGATTAATGAATAGGAAAATCCCGTTGGAAGAAATGGGGGTAAATTTAAGAATATTCTAAAGCTAAGGAATAATACCTACCTCAGGGCCCGTGATGTGCATCAGACCAGAAACAGCAGAGGCAACAGCGTCATAACCAGCTCGCTGAGACAGTGGACCTGTCTGACCGTACCCTAACACAAGAACAGATAAAGTCAGTAACAAATGGGGGAAGTAATGGTACAATAGTGTGCTAAAAACCCTTTGTATCCAGAAACCTCATAGCAATTTATTACTATACAAGAGTATCCCTTGAAAAGGAAGCCATAAAAATTACTTATGATCTTATACCCCAAAAGGATGCAAACTGGTAACTTGAGGTCTGAATCCCACCTGCGTGAATGTTCTATCTAGCCTGAAGAGTGTCCAGAAATGCTTTTATTTAGTTTCCAGCTGTTTAAAAAGCAGGAGATAACACATAAAATGCAAATCTCTGGCTTTTCTTGAAAAATCAGAAAATAAGTTGAAAACTAGGTCCATGCAACAATCAGAATTAAGTAACATCTCTTCCCTTTATACAGAGAAATAAAATTCTCCAGTTTGCCATTCCTCCACCAGTCTTACTCCTTTATGCCTGAGCCTAATTCACTCCCAGACTCCAATCATACATGTAAATCTTGGTCTGTACAGACCAATAATACAAAGTAAAATAAAGCAATGTCTCTCTAGGATCTGTTTACATATTTTCTCAGGTATACAAAAATATATACATAAATGATGATTAAAAATTTTGAACATAAATAATATGATTGCATGACCTAACAATGTGTTCTAAGATTATAAAAAGAAGGTGAAGGTATTCCTTTTTCTTTTCTTTTCTTTTTTCTTTCCATGAGCAAAAATCAAGAGAACACAGGAAATAGTTTTTCCTGTTCCTAAGTCCTGGCACTTATTGTTAAATAATAAAGATTATTTTAGGTGCTACATGAATCTATCTCCAAATCCTATGTTATCAACCAAAGAGTAAACATATGAAAAGCCTTCCAGATACGTAAGCTATTAGCTGAAATTTCCTGCATACCTCACTTTAGAAAGAACAGAAAGGGGTGCCTCAGGGCCTTTGCTTGCCTCTCCAGCCACCTGGAATATTCTCCCTCCATTTCACTCTATATATCCACATACCTCACTCCCTCACATCCTCACAAACTGCACTCAAATATCTCCTTACCAGAGAGACCCTCCCTGAAGAAACTTTATGAAAGAGCATTCTCACTTTTCACTCTTAATCGGCCTTTTCTGACTACATTTGTCTTCATAGCACTCATCACAAGATATATAATATAGCTATGTGTTTATTGATTTAGTCTGTCTCCTCCCTACCAAAATAGTGTGCTCCAGAATTTTTTTCCATCTGATTCACTGCTGGGTTCACAGCATCTAGAAAAGTATTCAATAACAGTCACTGAATAAATGAATACTTGTCACATAAAATACTATTTAAAAAAACAAATAATCTACAACAACTAAATTAATAAAGAAACTAAAGAAGTTTTTGTTTTGTTTTGTTTTGTTTTTGACCAAAATGGCAACATAGGAGGCTCCTGAATTTTCCTCCTCCCACAGACACACCAAATGCACAGTTCCACATGGAGCAATTCTTTCTGAGAGAAATCCTGACATGTCAGGTGAGGAGAAAATACATCTGAATGGGCAGGAAAGACTGAGTCACGCTCCTGCCATAAACCCCATTCCAGGCACAGCACGATCTAATCAAGAGGGAACACCCAGCTCCCAGTTTCTCCTTCAGGAGTGAAGGGTTTGGGCCACATGTCAGGTGCCCCAACTTTTAAGGCTCCCACAAAGCACCTCGCTCTGATATCAGCAGAACTAAAGCAAACAAAAACAGGAGTCCTTGACAGGTGCATGAGCACTGACCATGAGCTCTCTTCCCAGGGATCAGCACAGAGGGAGGAGGCAAAAACGTCCATCTCCCAGCTTTTCCCTGCAAATGGTCTCACTGCATAATTTATAAGCTGCCACCTGAGGATTTGGACTGTAATTAACATATATCTAGGTGCTGACTGCACTCCCACCTGGAATTCAGAAGAGCTAGTAGTTCATACTCCAATAATAACATCAGGTTGCCAGCATCTCCTGGAAAGAGCTTCTATACATGTCTGGCACCCAGGCTTTTGGCACTATTGCCCAAGGGATGGGCCTTCATATAACCAGGCTCTCATAGTCAATGTGGGTTTACAGTCACAAGTCCCACAGTGCCATAACAAAGAAGCAGTTTTTAAACAGGCTTAAGAGCAAACTCCATGGCTATACATCAGACTCAGCACAGAAGGAGAAGGCAAAAACACCTCTCTCCCAATTTCTCCCCAGAATAAGTGTGACCACATACTTTCTCAGCTGCTGTCTGAAGGCCAGTTGCTAATAAGCCTACATCTAGATGCTAACTGCTACCATCCCTTTAGGGACACTAATGGGTGTTGGCACACACTCAACCAGCAAGAGACACTAAGAACAAACATAGTGGCTTAAACAATCATAAAGATTTGGGAGGAAACTCGGAACTCAGGCCAGGCTGATTAATGAGGTTTGTCTCCTATACAAAGTTAGTCTCAAGACTGAGAGAGGTGGCTGTTTTAGCTAATATACAGAAACCAACACAGAGAATCAAGGAAAATGGAAAAACAAGAATATGTTCCAAACAAAAGAACACGGCAAATCTCCAGAAACTGACCTGAAGAAAATGGAAATTATTTATCTGATAGAGAATTCAAAATAACAATCATAAAGGCAAGATCAGAAGAGCAATGCATGGACAAAGTGAGAATTTCACAGGAAAGCAATGCATTACCAAAGTGAAAAATTTAACAAAGAGAGAGAAAACATTTAAAAGTGCCACATAAATCAGAAATCATAGAGCTGAATAATACAATAACTAAAATGAAAAAATCAGTAGAGGCACTCAATCACAGACTAGATCAACTGGATGAAAAGATCAGCGAATTAGAAGACAGGCAGCGGAATACATCCAATCAGAGGAACAAAAAGAAAAAAGAGTGAAAACAGTTTATGGGCTTATGGGACATCATCAAAAAGACCAATATATGTATTACAGAGGTCCCAGAAGAAGAGAGACAGAGGAAGAGGCAAAGTTTATTTAAAGAAATAATGCCTTAAAATTTCTCTCATCTGAAAGAAAAAACATGGCATCCAGATCCAAGTAGTCCAAATATACCAAGATGAATCTAAAGAGACTCACACTCAGACACATTATAATTAATTGGCAAAACTTACTCCCAAAGAGAGAACCTTAAAACCAGGAAGAGAAAAGCAACTTGCCACATACAAGAGAACTGTTATAAGACTGATAGTGGATTTTACAAAAACTATACAGGCCAGAAGGGAGTAGAATGAGATTCTCAAAGTGCTGAAATAAAAAAAATTGCCAGCCAAGGACAGTCTATCCAATAAAGTTGCCTTTCAGAATTGAAGGATAATAAAAAATTTTCCGGATAAACAAAAGCTGGAGGAATTATCCCCACTAGACCAGCATTGCAAGATATGTAAACAAAACAAAAGAGTGCTAATTGGTTACATTATAATATATCAAAGTATGACACTTTGGTAAATATATAGCTAAATTCAGAAAACTCTAATGTTGTAATGGTGGTGGGTAAGTCACTTATATAAATGTAATATAAAAGTTAAAAGTATTAAGAACTCCCATACCTACAGTAATTTCTTAACAGATACATAATATAAAAAAATATAAACTATGGTATCAAAACATTAAAATGTCAGGAGAGAATGTAAAACTGCTTGTATACATCTAAATCAGGTTGTTATCAACTTATAACAGACTGCTATAATTATAAGATGTTTTATGTAAGCCTCATGGTAACAGAAAGCAAAAACCTTTAACAGCTACACAAAAAAGAAATCTAAGCATACCATCAAGAAAATCATCAAATCACAAAAGAAAACAAAAGAGAAAAGAAGAAACAAAGCAATTACAAACCAATCAGAAAACAATTACCAAAATGACACAGTAAATCCTTACCCATCAATAATTGCTTTAATGCAAATGTAGTAAGTTCTCCAATCAAAAGACACAGAGTAGCTAAATAGATTTAAAAACAAAGACCCAAATATATGCTGCCTACTAAAGACTTATTTAAGCTTTAAGCACACAGATTGAAAATGAAAAGACAGATAAAATATTCTATGCAAATGGAACCAAAAGAAAGCAGGGGTAGCTATACTTATATCAAGTAAAATAGACTTTAAGCCAAAGATTCTAATAAGAGACAAAGAAGGGCATTATGTAATGATTTTTTAAAAAGTCAATCCAATGGGAGGATCTAACACTTGTAAATATTTATGTACATGCTCCTATACAACCAATGGGTCAAAGAAGAAATCAAAAGATAAATAAATATCTTGAGACAAATGAAAATGCAAATACAACTTAACAAAACTTATAAGATATGAAATATAAGCAGTTCTGAGAGAAGTTTATAGTGATAAATGCCTACATTGAGAAAAAGATCTCAGATAAAGAACCTAATTTTATACCCCCAAGGAACTAGGAAAAGAACAAACTAAGCCCAAAATTAGCAGACCGAAGGAAATAACAAAAATCAGAAAAGACAGAGACTAAAAAGATAACAGATAAGGTTAATGAAACTAACATCTCTTTTTTTAAAAATATAAACCAAATAGAAAAAAAGAGACCAAACTGAAATAAATAAAATCAGAAATGAAAGAGAAGTTACAATTGATGCCACAGAAATATAAAGGACACAAAAGACTATTATTAACAATTATACCAAACAAACTGCACAACATATATATTGGACAACTGCCAAAAAATAAAAGGAAAAAGGAATGCTTCCAAACTCATTTTATGAGGCCAGTATTATCCTGATACCAAAACTAACAAGAACACTACAAGAAAAGAGAATTACAGGCTAATAACCCTGATCAACATAGATGCAAAAATCTCAATAAGAAAAATAGCAAAACAAATTCAACAGAACAATACACCATGATCAAGTGGGATTTATTCCAGGAATGCAAGGATAGTTCAACATCCACAAGTCAATCAATGTGATACATCACATCAACAAAATGAAGGATAAAAATCATACGATCATCTCAATAGATTCAGATAAAGCACCTGACAAAATTCAACATCTATTTATCATAAAAACTCAACAAATTGAGTATAGAGGGAATATATCACAACCTAATAAAAGACATATATAACAAAACCAAAGCGCTTACTCCATACTAAATGGTGAAAAGTTATCAACCTTCCCTTTAAAATCAGGAATAAGACAATAGTACCCACTCTCACCATGTCTATCCAACATAGTATTCGAGGACCTAACCAGAGTAACTAAGCAAATAAATTTAAGAAAAAAAATACAAAATGCATCCAAATCAGAAAAGGAAAATTGTCTGTCAATGACATGATCATACATATAAAAAACCCTTAAACCTCCACAAAAAAAACCTGTGAAAATAAACAGATTTAATTAAATTTAAGGATACAAACTCAATATACAAAAATCTATTGCATTTCTATACACTAACAATAAATTATATGAAAGAGAAATTAAGAAGACAATCTTATTTACAAAAGTATCAAAATAATAAAACATTTGTAATATATTAACCAAAAAAGATAAAAGATCAATAGATTGAAAATTACAAGACATTGATCAAAGAAACTGAAGAAGACACATGAAATGAAAAGATTCTCCAAGCTCTTGGACTGGAAGAATTAACATTGTTAAAATGTCAATGTTACCCAAAGCCATCTACAGATTCAACACAATCCTTATCAAAATCCCAATGGCACTTTTTATGGAATGCCGGTGTCCAGCTCCTGCAGGTCCAGGGGTCCCCCGAAGGATGACAGCGCAGGCCAAAGGGAAAGTGGGAGAGCCTTGCGTTTTCCTTCTGATCCCCAGACAAGCACGGCTGCCCATCTGGCAGGCATCTCCATCCTGTCTGGTTCTCAGGTTTATTTATGGCAAAAGGTACAAGGATAAGAAAGGGCAGTAAATGATTTCCAATAGATAAGTTTTACAATTTTAGCCACAGGCACTCATGGTGTCATAGATATTTTTACAAAACCTCAGGTCTAGCCTCAAGGAAGCATCCTTTAACCAAGAGGCAAACAGCATTCTTTAGTAAAGGTCAGTTTTTTATGAGTAAGGGTCATTAGGCCATTTATAACTCTAAGAGA
>PISW01015376.1:0-17130 GCA_004023785.1 Mungos mungo | reverse complement strand
CACCCCTGCCCGGGCAGCGCCCAAGGGCTCAAGCACCCCTGCCCGGGCAGCGCCCAGGGCTCACGCACCCCTGCCCGGGCAATGCCCAGGGCTCACGCACTCCTGTCTGGAAGGGAGTGCTGGGCAGAGAGGGGGTGGCCGCAGGCCCGGCCCGGCCCTTGCAGGGCCCACCCCCACCCACCCCCACAGATGGATGCCTGAGGGGGAGGGGTGGAGCTGGCACACTGCCCTCCTCTGCCCTGAGCTGCAGAGAATGAGCACAAAAAGGCACATCATGCCAAAAAAATGTTTCTTTTTCTTCTTGCCCCTCCTTCTTGGCTGTTTTCCCAATCTTGCCAAAATGAATGTTTCCCGTCTCTGGAGACATCAGGGAAGAGAGCTGCTGTTTCCGCAACATCTCCTCCGTGAGGGAAAGAGAGAGGACACAGCCCGGGCCGGACCTGTGCGCCGGGTCCTTCCGTGGCGGCTGTGTGTCCGTCTCGCTCGCCTCTGTCACACGAGACACACACTCCTCTCTTGTGGCCTCCACGTCTTTACAGGCCTCCTAACAAATGTACGTCAGTTATGGGCAAATACCAGTCAGGATCTGCGGGGAGATTAGAGAACAGACTTGTTTCCAGAAAACAGAATGTGCTCGCAGAATCCAGAGCTGGAGGGGACTTCTCTGGGTCATTTTAGGGGAGAAACCCATCCGGACAAGTTCAAGGAGCAGGGAAGCCCGGGACCAGGTCCACACCCCCAGCCCGGGCCTTTCAGGCTGGACTGGGCTCCCCTTTTCCAACCTTTGTTCGGCGTGAACAGGGGACACATACTCTGGCCTAGGAAGGACCCTTCGAAGGCTTGTTTAAAGGCGGAACGGGATCGTTTGTTATTCGCTTCTGCTGATTGTATGTAAAAGTTTCCAAAGTCTTTTTGGAAGTGTTTCCTACTGGGGCACTTGGCTGGCTCAGTCAGCGGAGCATGTGACTCCTGATCTCGGGATCATGGGTCCGACCCCCACGTTGGAGGTAGAGATTACTTAAAATAAATAAACTTAAAAGAGAAAAAGCATTTCTTACTGACTCCAAGATTCCCTATTACTCCTTAGTTCCGCCATCTTCTCACCCCAGGACCGAAGGGGACACTGACGAAGATCCGCTTCTATCCCTCGGGACCGTCAGCAATCCCGAGTTACCAAAGACGACTGAGCGCTCAGATCTGCTCTTCGTTTAATAAAAAAAATTTAAACGGACGCCTGGGTGGCTCAGTTGGTTGGGCGTCCAGCATCGGTTCAGGTCATGATCTAGCGGTTCGTGGGTTCAAGCCCCGAGTTGGGCTCTGTGCTGACAGCTCAGAGCCTAGAGCTGCTTCGGATTCTGTGTCTCCCTCTCTCTCTGCCCCACCCCTACTCACACTGTCTCTCTCTCAAAAATAAACATAAAAAAGTTTTATAAATAAATAAATAAATAAATAATAAAAAATAAATTAAGGGGGCGCCTGGGTGGCTCAGTTGGTTAAGCATCCAACTCTTGGTTTCAGCTCAGGTCATGATCTCAGGCTCTGTGCTGACAGTATGGACCCTGATTGGGATTCTCTCTCTCTGCCTATCCCTCTCTCTCTCTCTCGAAATAAATAAACTTAAAATTTTTTTTAAAAATTAAACAATTCTTTTAAATGAGGGGGGCCTTGAGCTACAGAGTAGTTTTGCATACGTTTTCCCCCTACTTTTAGCAAGAGCCATATTGCCTTTCTTCGTAGCTGTCTTTTCTCAAAGCAGTTCTGGATCCCTGCGGAAGCATGGCTGAACACATGTGCGCCCCGCCTTCAGTCAGAACACGGTGTGCACCCTCCCTTCGGCCAGAACACACGTGTGTCCCCTTCGGCCAGAACACGCGTGGCGCCCCCTCCCCCTCGGCCAGCATCACGGCTTCCACCGGCAGTGCAGCAGGTCTCAGAGGGGCGGCCCCGACAAGCGAGGAGGCCTTCTCTCCCCTCCAGGTGTTTCCCCGCTGGATGAGTCTTCACACTGTTCTAGAAAGCTCAGGGGCTTGTCACAAACCAACCGCGATGTCTTCTCCAACACGCTTCCTGCACGTAGAAACGCATTCGGTTCATCTCCGCAAACGCGCAGACCCCAGAGCTGGCAGCTCGCGGCTCCGTGGGTCACCCTGTGGCCTCCAGGGCGCTCTTCCCGCATGGGCCTCGCGTGGCCGCGGGCTCAGCAGCTCCCCGAACTGGGTGGCCCGGCTCCTGGCAACGGGGGTGGCCGTGCTGGAAATCAGCCAGCGTCTCTGGCGGCTTCTCTGCATTCCGTGTGTTCCTCTGCTTCTGGGAACTAGTGATTTATAAATACAAATTTATTATTTATCCTTTATGAGCCTGGAAATGTGACACATATGGAGCTCCAGAAATAAATTGTCGGCTACTGGGCAACATTTTTTTGATGTATTGCAAATTTGTCTCCCACGTCGCCGATCTGCCCAGATGGGCAGATGACATCCTCCGACGCTTTGCAAGTTTTATCTTCGGGTTTCACGGCCCGTCTTCCCGTGGGTCCCCATCTATCTCCTGGCACCTTGTCAATGGTACCTCCAGGGCTGATCCCATAATCTGAGGGCCACGGAGTAAAAACGCAGAGCGTATTTAGGTGCCTCCTTCCCCGAGAGGCGAAGGCAGGCCCCGGACAGCGCGGGACAGATGGTGGTCCTGCGTGGCGGCCAGGGGCGGGTGTTTCGGTTGTGTTATTTTTTAACTTATTATTTGGAGAGTTTCACGTCCACAAAAGCAGGGAGAAAAGTGTAACAAACCTCTGTGTAGCCATTGTTTGGCTGTGAAATTACTACTGTTTCCCAAGTCTTACTTCATCTCTGTCTCCTTCTCCTTTCCCCCTTAAGCAGCTTACAGCAAATCGCAGACCTGTGTCCCCTGGTGCAGGAGGAAGCGCCATCAACCCCGGTCTGTGGGGAAGCAGAGGCGCCGTGAAGGGCGTCACCCAAACCTCACTGCCAGTCCGCAGGGAGACGGGCACCAGAAATAGGTCTTGGGGCGCCCGGCGGCTCAAGGGTTAAGCGGTTGACTCTTGATTTTGGCTCAGGTCATGTTCTCTTGGTTTGTGGGTTTGAGCCCCACGTCGGGCTCTGTGCTGACAGTGAGGAACCTTGGGATTCTCTCTCTCCCTCTCTCTCTGCCCCTTCTTCTCCTTTCTCTCTCTCTCTCTCCCCCTCAAAGTAAATAAACATTAAACATTTTTAAAAAAATAAGTCAATATATCAGATTGTGTACTCAAAATATTTAACAGGGGCACCTGGTGACTCAGTGGGTGAAGCACCGATGTCAGCTCAGGTCATGATCTCAAGGTTCATGAGTTCGAGCCCTGCATGGGCTCTGTGCTGAGCTAGGCACCTGGAGCCTGCTTCAGATTCTGTGTCTCCCTCTCTCTCTGCCCCTCCCCCAGCTCAAACTCTGTCTCTCCCTCAAAAATAAATAAATGTTAACAAAAACACTTAAAAACAATGAACAAATGAAAGAAGTAGGTCTCCCTCCGCCCCCAGCCTTGCTCCTCAGAACGGAAGCAAGCTGCCCCACCTGAGGACTGGCTTGGCCACATGGGAAGCCTGTCACCCACTGCACGGTGTCAGCTGTGGCAAAGACGTTCAAGCAGATGAGCAACACAGATGGATTCATCTCAGTCCATACATATTTAAATGCGTTAGAGGAGTTTACTTCCTGAAACTCTCAGAGTCCCTGTGAAGAATTAACACACAAGCTAAGCCCCCCCACGTTCATACGTCTAGTCAGAGAGCTATCTGAGAATCCAGACATGTGGAGTCATGAGGAATAGACGTGTGACCTCTGGTCGCCTGCCACTCCCAACATGCTGCACTCGCCCCGCGCCGACGTCCCTGCCGGGAGAACTCGCGACAGACTGCATCTCTCCCGACGTCTGAGATGTCGGCTTTTCTCCTGACCAGCTTTGAACGTGGCACCTGGGCCATCAGGGAGCCTTAGAAAGTGAGCCGGCATCCTCCGGTTTCCCCACGGGGGTCCCCTGCTGTGCCGCTGGGAAGCCGGCTGGGGTACCATGAAGAATTTGGAGGGTTTTGTCGCTGGTTCCTGCAAGGGGGCCTCCGACCCATCAGACAGCACCCAGGTGCACGCCAGCGGGGTGGCTGATGGCCCCCCCAGCTTCAGGATGGGAGCTCTTGGTGCCACAAGGGCCAGCATGGGTTAGAGGGTTGGGACTGTGGGCCATGTGCCATCAGGCTGAATTTTGGATCTTCTCCCAGAGGGGACGGGGCTGGAGAAGCTGCCCCTGCACAGTGACTCAATGCACCTGTGTGACAATCACACCCCTAATAAGAACTCCAGACGGACACTCAGGAGAGCTTCCTGGCTGGGGACACATGGATGTGCCGGGGGGACGGCGCACCCGACAGCCCGGAAGTTCTGCGTTCGAGTCCCTCCCGGACTTCACCTTGGGGTCTCTTGAGGCAGATCCTGATTTGCACCCTTTAAGGGGAAACTATAACCATCATTCTAGTCTTTTCCTGAGTTGTGGGGGTCGTTCTAGCACATGATTGAACCAGAGCGGGTGGTCGGAGTTCCCAAGTTTGTAGCCAGTTGGTCAGAAGCCTGAGTGGTCTAAAGGCGCCTGGGGGCTCAGTCGGTTAAACCTCCGACTCCGCCTCAGGTCATGATCTCACAGTTGGTGGGTTCGAGCCCCGTGTCGGGTGCTGTGCTGACAGCTCGGAGCCTGGAGCCGCTTCGGACTCTGTGTCCCCAGCCGGGGAGGGTCGCCTTCGGCAGCCTTTCTCCCTGTGCTCCTGCTTTGTGTTTCAAACAGTCGCACTCGATTTATCCTTGGACAACACACATGCTGTTAGAAGCTCAAACATAGAAGCAAATAAATACAAGTATAGAAGCCAAGGAATGAAAACACTGTGTCCCCGCAGCAGACGTCCACTAGGCCTTGGAGGCGGTGTCCCTTCCAGACGCTTCGCGGCTCTCCTCCGGGACTTTGAAGGAAGGAGGCTGGCCCGGGTCCCCGAGGCGGGGGAGGCACTGGCCCCTCTGTTCCCCCTTCTCCCTCCTGCTCTGTGCCCTGCGGGGGCATCCGCACCAGGCACCTCTCGGGCTCCCTCCTCTGGATTCCTGGGGGGGCGGCCAATGGAGGCAGGAACTAAGAGACTGGGAGGAAAGGGGGGCAGGCTCAGGCCAGGTCCCCGCGCGAGTCCCCTGCCCCGCTGCCACCTTGAAGTTCTCATCTGCCTCCTCGTCTTCTGGGAAGCTCCCCCTCCCTCTGCCCTCTCTGGGGGGGCTCCAGCCCCCGACAGCCGCTTGTCAGGCTCCGACACCTGCAGCGCCCCCGGGCCAGCCGGGAGCCAGTGCCTGGATGAAGGCTCTTCAGATCCCTCGGGTCAAGTGCGCTCTGTGTCCTGCGGGCCCGACCCGCACACAGGAATGGGGAGGACGAGACAGAAAGCCCCGGGGAGAGGCGGCTGGGGCCCTGTGGGAGCAGGGGCCACCTGCCCAGCACTACGGGTTGTCATGGAGACATGCGGGTGGCTCTGGTCACACCAAGTCCAGGTGAGAGGACAGGGTGGCCAAGGCCACTGAGGAGAGAATGCAGGGGCCAGGCCATGGGCCGGGCAGGCCGGGCCATCCTCAGACAGACAGGCGCCCCTCATTCATCGTGGGGAACGTAAAGGCCTCAGGCCTCTGAAGTTTGAGATGTGGGAAGTCAGCGTCCATGAGCAGAAATATCAGCAAATGCTGGGCAGGGCTTGGGTGGCGGTCACAGCCCGACGGGCAAAGCTACTGGGTACCCCGGCGCCTGCATCCCCAAAGCGGAGTTCATCAAAGACCCCGGACCTTCCCGAAGTCTAGATGCTTGTCACAATGTAGATTTTTCTCTTCTTTTCAAGTAGGCTTCATGCTCCGTGCAGAGCCCAGTGTGGGGCTTGACCTCATGACCCTGCTACCAAGACCTGGGCTGGGGTCAGGAGTCACACGTTTAACCAATTGAGCCGCCCACGTGCCCAAAATGCAGATTATTGGTGCTGACGCGTGAGCCTCACCGCGGCCCGAGTACCCCACCCCCGCCTGCCGCATCCCCCACGCCCTGGCCGGCCTCTCTGTCCCTCCCGTGTGACTCACCAAGGTGCCCTTTCATGCACAGACTCCCCTAGCTCCTGTCCTTGTCTCACGAATGGTTGGCTGAGGTCAGCACTGCCTCCCCCCACCCCAATCGTTTACAGCTGGACACGGAAACGTGGGACCCCGTGGGCCCCGGGCCGCAGGACCACAGGTCCCGCACCTGTGACCGGCGAGGCCACTGCGTCGGGCCCTCCTTGTGGCGGTGGCCGCAGACAACCTCCTTCCTTGTGTGGTTTCGTCCGGGCAGCGCCCCCTGGGCCCAGGCATCAGCATTTCCGCAGCGCCCGCCATCGGGGCGGTGTGCCCGGCCCCTGAGGACTCGCTCCGCAGCGGCAGGAGTGGGTGCCTGGGCGCCGCCGCCGGGGAGTCGCTGCCCACGCTGCTGGCCCTTCCCCAGACTCCACCCGGCGGCCACCTTGGTTTGCCCTGGTCAGGGGTGGGCAGGGGGGGCGCAGAGAGCAGACTTTGTAAATGGAAACAGACCCAAGTTAAGTCGATGGAAAGAATCTTGAGGTCAATATGTTTTATTTTCAAAAGCAGCTCCCACGCCCGGGCCCAATCTCCTTCTTCGCCAGGGACTCCCACTCGGCCTTTCACTGGTTTGTCACCAGCGCCCCTGCCGACAATGAATGACTTCCTCCGCGGGAATATCACAGGAGCTCTAGCTGCAGCCAGAGCCCTGGGCACACAGCTCCTCCGTGAGTCAGAGCCCGAGGCCATTAGCGGGCGAGACAGCTGTGGGCGCACATCTGTGAGTCATCTGAACATTTCAGGAATAATAAAAACTATCCGTCACACAGACTTACACGTTATCTATTAACCGGAGACCTCTGCGATCGCTCGATCAGCAGCCTCCTCCGGCACATGCGCTGTTTTCTAACGACGCTCTGAGTCCTCTAATAAATTCAAAAGTCCAGAAGGTTGCCCTCGGGTAACACGACCTGACATTTCCCACTCTGCGTTGTCAACTCTTTAGGAACAGTAATAACAATCAATCCGCAGCCACTGAAAAGATTAGGGAGACGTGGAAAACCCCCAGAACGCTGTGAGCGTAGGAAGATAACATGGCTTTAGATTAAGTAACCAAGAGACTGAAAAAAACAAAACAAAACAAAACAAAACAGAGAACATGGAAAGATGGTGAAATATAAGCCCTAAAAATAGTTGAAACGCCATGAGCTCTGCAAGCTGCCTCCTGGGTGTAGGCGACCTTCGTCTGCAGCTGTGTGTCTGGTGACCCCGTCAGGATGCGTTAGGGGACCCGGCGGCACTGGGAAAAGGCACAGAGGGTGGGAGCCAGAAGCTGCGAGAAAAAGAACCGCTTTGAGTGCCATTCAGGAGCAGGCTGGGGCTCATCGTGCAGGGGTGGGGGGTGGGGGGTTCTCGCTGAGAGCCCCCAGCCCCCACACCTGCTCGTGGGCCCTTCCCGTGTGTGGGTCCCAGACCCCCTTCACCCCTGCCTAGGTCAGTTTTCAGGAATCCTTTCCCCCCCTTTCTTTTTCTCATAAACTTCGTAGTTAACATTGTCTCGCTCGGAAAACAGCTTTTGCTAGCACGAAGCTTTGTCTATTTCCATGCATTAAACCTACACTTTTATTTTATGCCAGAACATCCCTTCTCCTCTGCTCTCTCCCTCGTTCCGGCGGCACGACTTGCCGTACGTTCCGGTGAGGATGGTGCCCTACCGCGGCCACCCCTGGCCGGCTCCGAGCTGAGGAGGGCGTGTTTTAAGCCCCATACTTAAAAATAAAAGGCTTGGCAAGCCTTCTGACAAACTAAAAACATCAAAATATATTTGTAACCTGGGCTCCGATTAGCTTAGATGTTGTAAGATTTCAAAACCAATGCTTAGAAGAAAGGCCAGCGGGTGCCAGTGTGGAGGGGTCGGTCCTGTCCTGGGGGGCAGGGCTGGTGTCCCAGGACGGAGCGCGGCCCTCAGCCCCCTGCCGCTCCTGCCAAGCGGATCCAGGTGCCGTCAGGCCTCAACTGGAGGCAGTGCGGAGAAGCTTCCCCCTCCCTTTCCAACTTTGCCTCTTTGAGGCATTTGCAAGCCACTGGTTGCCCATTTTAAACTTTTCTTTTTTAAGTAGGCTCCATGCCCAGCACAGAGCCCAATCAGGCTCGAACTCAAGACCCCAACCAAGATCGAGACCTGAGCTGAGATAAAGAGTCGCAAGTTTAGCGGACCGAGCCACCCAGGCACCCCAGCTGGCTGCCCGGTTAAGGCATTAGACCAGCACGGCTGTCCCCCCGCCAGCTACTTCTCTGCCGGGCTGGGGGTCTGACAGGTGGGGCCACAGAAGAGACATTTCAGCCTCTTTGGGTAAGAAGAGCGGCTTCTTCATGGAGCCCAACAGCCCACGCTCTGGGTTCCCCACCCGTCTTCACCTCCACCCACGGCGGCCGAGGACAGCGGTCCGTTCCCAGCACGACTTAGGTGAACACTCGTGATTGTAGGTGCCGAACCCTGTGTAAATGATCTGACAGACCGCACGCGGCGCCAAGGGAAGGCGTTCTCGCGCCCCCCCCCCCCCATCGTCCACCGTGCGCCGTCCGTTCCGCAGGGCCCGCCGCGCTCTCCGCTGCGGCCGACTCCTCACCTGTCCAGAAGCCTATGGCTGTGTGGGCCCAGAGACGCACCCCTTTCCAGGGCACCAGGCGAAGGAGCAGCTCACAGTGCCAGAGGGAGCGTCTGTAATTAAGTCACTGTGACCCACGGTGGGACTCTGTGCTCCCTTAGGTATTACCTAAGTGTTCCTGTTAAGAATAGGATGTCCTGGGGCGCCTGGGGGCTCAGCGGGTTGTGTCCGGCTTTGGCTCAGGTCATGATCTCACCGTTTGTGAGTTCGAGCCCCACGTCGGGCTCTGTGCTGACAGCTCAGGGCCTGGAGCTGCTTCAGATTCTGTGTCTCCCTCTCTCTACTCCTTTCCTACTCATACTGTCTCTCTCTCTTTCAAAAATAAATATTAAAAAAAAAATTTAAAAAGATGTGGTGCGGGCTCCTGGGTGGCTGAGTTGGTTAAAGCATCGGACTTCTGCTCAGGTCACGATCTTGCGGTTTGTGAGTCCAAGCCCTGCTTAGGGCCCTGTGCTGACAGCTCAGAGTCTGGAACCTGCTTCAGTTTCTGTCTCCTCCTCTCTCTGTTCCTCCCCCACTCGCATTCTGTCTCTCTCAAAAATAAAGATTAAAAAAAAAATTTCGAAAGGAATAGGATGTGGTCTCCCACAGAGACGTCTTGGCCCGTCAGGGTGCTGTGCATCTGGGGCCAGGGCTGCGAGAAGAGCTGGCAGAGGCGGCTGGGTCTCTGGCACCTGCTGCTTGGGAGAAGGAGGGGTCCTCAGACAGCAGAGCAGACGAGGAAGACCCCAGGGCCGCGGGGCCGTCCGCCCATCACAGGGCTCGCCTGGTCCTCCGTGTCCGCAGGGAGCGCGCTGTGAATGCCGGCCTCTTCGGCAACGTTCACCTCGAGGAAGCCCGGGGCGAGGGGCTCACTGACTGGGCCTCAGCTGCACATCTTCGGGGGTTTCGGGGAGACAGGCTGGAGTCCGCACCCGCTTCTGATGGGTCGAGGCAACACCCTCAGGCGAAAGAAACAAGACACTGGAGATGACTGCATGTTCTGTGGGCTCCCCAGACTCGTGGGGGAAACACAGGCATTGATTTTTGCCAGCCGAGGACTGGATGCCACAAACCCACGCTCAGGCTTGATGTGGGCAACCAGGCCCGCTGTTCCCGGCAGTGCTGTCGCTCAGACTGTCCTGCAGGTTAGATTTAGATCGATGTCATGGGGAGGTGCCGGGGCTTTTAGTGTGAAGACGGACGTGGCCGTCATGGAAGCCTGTGGGGACGCTTACTCCTGCCCAGCGGGGGGGGGGGGGCCTCCCACGGGGCCATAGGGAGAAGCTTCAGGCCCCTCCCCGGGGACCCAGGTCAGGGTAGGGATCTGGCGAAGGCTTCTTGTGGTCACAAGGTGTCAAGTTTGCAAAAGTGAGACATTTGAGTCACAACAGCTTCAGGCCACAGCCTCTTTCCAGCCAGCTCAGCCACTCCCAGGCGTCGGGAGTGGCTGGGGACACGCCGGGACCTGCCCTGGGGGTACATTTGGTTTGGGTTTGGTGGCGTGTAGTTCCGGGTTCACACTGCTCTGCCTGGGCAGCTAAGCCGCTGAGGGCTGTCTGGTGTGGGGCGGGCTTCCTGGCTGCTTTCCCCGGGGCACACTTGCCAGGCGCCCCATGAGAGGGTGGTGGCCGGGGGGACGCTGAGGTGGGAGCACGCCTGTGCTCGCGAACCTGGTGTGATGGTGGCACACGGCCGGGCACACGGGCACAGCCACAAACGTGTGATGGACCACGGCCTGAGATGTTTGGCACCAAGTAGCCGGGGGTGAGTGCGGGCTTTGAAGGGCATGAACAGAAGCTACTCCGAGGGAAATCCTTTCTTTCTTTCATTTTCAGAGAAACAGAGCGAGCGGGCAAGGGGCAGAGAGGACAGAGAGAATCCACTTGGGACTCTGCTGTCAGCGCAGATTCCAGTGCAGGGCTTGATCCCACGAGCTGTGAGATCATGACCTGAACCAAAACCAAGACTCGGATGTTTAACCGACTGAGCCTCCCCCCCCCCCCCCCCGCCCCCCTAGAAAATCCTTTCCATCATGAAAACTCTGAGGATTCAGTTCCCACCCATCACTGGACAAGTGGGATTCTTCTGTCAAGAAGTTCATTGTGTAGGAGATGCAGCAAATATGGGCTTTAGTTTTTCCTTTTTGATAGGATCATATGAAATAAAGTTTATCAGCATTCCTGTTTTTTTCTTAATATATTTATTTTTGAGAGAGAGAGAGAGAGACAGCAAGAGCATGAGCGGGGGAGGGGCAGAGAGGGGGAGACAGAATCTGAAGCAGCTCCAGGCTCTGAGCTGTCAGCACAGAGCCTGATGTGGGGCTGGAAATGGTGAACTGTGAGATCATGACCTGAGCCGAGGTCAGAGGCTTAAGTGACTGAGTCCCCCAGGGGCCCCAGAATCCTGTGTTTGAAGCCCTACTACGAACAGCAGAGACACGTGTGGACACAGGTTTATTATCCAAACTACAAAAAAACCCCACAAATTTCAATCAACCACGTAGGAGGAAAGACGGCATTACCCTTACAGCTAGCAAAGTAGCGCTACGGAATAGTCCCGGGAAGAAGCGATCGGATGGCATGCGGCCCAGTCTTCGTGTTTATTAGCTGCCTGGCACATGTGGCGGTGTCCAGTGGTTCATTAAAATATGTTATTTTTCTAGATCTTGTGAGGTTTACAGAATCTACCAACTTTTAAAATTCATAAGCAATTAAAAAAAATTTTTTTTACATTTATCTATTTTTGAGAGACAGAGTAAGACAGAGTGAGCAGAAGAGGGGCAGAGAGAGGAGACACAGAATCCGAAGCAGCTCCAGGCTCTGAGCAAACATTCAGCACAGAGCCTGACGCGGGGGTCGAACCCATGAACTGTGAGATCATGACCTGAGCCGAAGTCGGACGCTTAACTGACTGAGCCCCCCAGCCCCCAGCTGCCCCCTCATAAGCAATTTTAAAAGCAGAGAGTCTGACGCGGGGCTGGAACTCATGAACCACATGATCAGGACCTGAGCAGAAGTGTTGGAGGCTTAACCAACTGAGCCACCCAGGTGCCTCTTAATTTTGAATTTTTTTTTAAAGTTTATTTATTTTTGAGACAGACAGACAGAGACACAGAGACAGAGACTGTGTGAGCAGGGGAGGGGCAGAGAGAGAGGGGGACACAGAATCCAAAACAGGCTCCAGGCTCTGAGCTGTCAGCACAGAGCCCAACATGGGGCTCAAAGCCACAAACAGTGAGATCATGACGTGAGCCAAAGTCAGATGCTTAACCGACAAGCCGCCCAGGCGCCCCTGACTTTGAATTCTTAAGTCTGTGTTATTTTTATTAAGAAGAGCTCTCCAAATTTTATAAGCTTCAGGCCGGGCAAAACCTGAATCCACCCTCAATATGATTAGTCGATACACTGTTTCCTTTTTTTGTTGCTTTCTGTTAATTTTCACCGAACCCCTTCTGGACTAAAGTAATAATCATGAATATAGGAACTCACTGAATAAAAAAAAATAACAGTTTCAATACATTTTGCTAAGAAATCCATGTCCAGGGGCACCTGAGCGGCTCAGTTGAAGCCTCCAACTTTGGCTCAGGTCATGATCTCACTGAGTTTGAGCCCCACGTCAGGCTGTGTGCTGACAGCTTGGAGCCTGGAGCTGCTTCGGATCCTGTGTCTCTCTCTCTCTGACCCTCCTCTGTTCATGCTCTGTGTATCAAAAATAAATGTTAAAAGAATTAGAAATGTGTGTCTAATAAAATTTACTTTTTAAGTTGAGAAATGTTCATTACGGGGTGCCTGGAGGGCTCAGGGGGTTAAATGCGGGACTCCTGACCTAGGCTCAGGTCATGCTCTCATGGGTTTGTGAGGTCAAGCCCAAGTTGGGCTCTGTGTTCACAGCATAGAGCGTTCTTGGGATTCTCACACTCTCTCTCTGTCCCTCTCCTGCTCATGTTATCTCTGTAAACAAACTTAAATTTTTTTCCATTAAGATTGGAATACATTTATAAATAGATTGATGAGATTTATGAACAAAAGATTTTAAACAAATTAGGGTTTGGGGCACCTGGGTGGCTCAGTCGGTTGGGCGTCCAGCTTCAGCTCAGGTCGTGATCTCACAGTTCGAGGGTTCGAGCCCCACGTCAGGCTCTGTGCTGACAGCTCAGAGCCTGGATCCTGCTTCGGATTCTGTGTCTCCCTCTCTCTCTGACCTTCCCCTGCTTATGCCATCTCTGTCTCTCAAAAATAAATAAAAAACATTAAAAAAAATTAGGTTTTTATTAAGATTGAATTTTTGTGGCCCCCTCCCTGCCCTCAAATTCTTACGTTGAAGTCCTAACCCACAACACGTTTGGGGGTCGGGCCTTTGGGAGGAAGTGAGGGTTAGATGAGGTCCTGAGGGTCCCGTCAAGAGACTCCGGAGAGCTGCTCGCACCCTCTGCGGTGTGAGGACACAGGCGGAGGCGGCCATCGGCAAGCCAGGAAGAAGGCCCCTACCTGCTGTGTTAGCAGCACCTTGATCTTGGACGTCCAGCCGCCAGAACGAGCGGGAGGCGCCCTGCTGTGTCTCCGCCCCCGTCGTGGTGTCTTGTTCAGTGGCCGAGGGCCCCGAGGCAGAGCCCAGCTCCGAGATTCGGCCCCACCCCCGCCACAGGTCCCTTCGAAGGTCGTGGCCTCCAGCCACGTCCTCTTCCTGGCCTTGTCTGGGGTGTTCACATGGACACCCCGACGACCTCGCTGAGGTCTCCCTCCAGCAGTGCTGCTGTGCACCTGGGGGCTTCCTGGTCACTTGGCAACGCCTGGGCTAGACAGCCTGTCCCACGGAGCTCCCTCTGACCCATGCCCAGCCCCAAACAGCCCCTCTGCTGCCAGACTGGGCGCGTCTCCTTGCCAGGCTTTCCACGTGCCTCCTTCCTGGGGCTGGAAACTTGGGAGAGGTCGTCTGTCTTTACTGTCTTTGACCCCACAGCCCAGATGCAGGCCGGGCACACGGTGGGCGTCTAGACCCGTGTCCCCTGCAGGCCCAGGAGAGTGACACTGCTCTGAAAGGACACAATTTTAGCTGCTGACTTGTGTGCCCCAGTCTTTGTCTCAGCTCCGTGCAGGAACAAAGGGGGGAGGGGTAAGGGGAGGAGAGAAGGTGGCAGAACCAAGGACGCAGAGTCCCTGAAACACAGCGGTCATCTGAGTCTGGCCACCCTTTTCACTTCTGTTATCTGAGAGACAGAGAGTGTGGGGGCCGGGGGGAGAGGGGGCAGAGAGACAGAGACAGAGAGAATCTGCAGCAAGTTCCACACTCAGCACAGAACCAGACATGGGGCTCAATCCCATGACCATGGGATCATGACTCGAGCCAAAATCACCCAGTTCTCACCCACCAGTTGGCAGACGGACCTTCTGACAGACACACCCTCCACCTCCGCCCCCGTGGTTGCAGCGGCCTCCTTGCCCGCCCCATCTCGACCCCGCAGGGTGCCAGTGCGACCCTCCATGTGTGTTTGCACCCCCACGCCAGGCCGGAGACATGAGGAACACTGCCCCGAGCGCCACCAGAAACCCCCTGCAGCCACGACAGAGGAGTCCACGGCTGTCTGGGGTCAGCTGCTCTGACAGCCCACAACCCTGCCCCTGCCATCCGGGCGAGTTCACGGCAAATACGGAACCGGAATCGTGGTGAGATTTCCCGTCCCTCTCTAGAGTGCAGTGCCGGAATCTCGTGTTCCCGTCTCTTTGCAGCACAACACACAGAACAGGTGAAACTTGTTTCTGGTGTATCAACAACTGCGTCTGCAGAACCGGGGCGCAGCACCCCCTCCGGCCTCCCCCACCCCCCCGCGAGGCCCACCAGGATGCAGCACAGGGGCCTCACCCGGGCCGAGAGCGCCACGGGTCTCCAGGCCGGGGCCGTCCGGAAGACCACGGCTTCATACTGAGAGAAGGCTCCCTGGGCCACAGACCTTTCTAAACGCACGTCGACTACAGGGTCAGAGCAGGGCGCTAGCCCACCGCCCACTGGGAGAGGGACACGGATCACACACGTGAGGCCTCACGACCGGGGCAGAGTTTATTTCTGTAGCGCACACAATGGAAGGTTACCCTCTGAAGGGGCGCTCAGTGGCGAGGCGACTCCCGTCCTGACGCGGGCTGGGGCATCCTGAACTTGGACAGGTCCAGGTTGAGGTCTAGGAAGGTGTACGGGGTGTAGTCATGGTGCTGCAGGTTCTTGTAAGAGCTGGTGTCCAGCGGCCCGGCGGCGGCTTCAGCGGGCTCTGCGGGGGGAAGCAAGGCCTGTGAACACGTCGGACGGGAAGTGTTCTGGGGGCTCAGCGCACACGGGCACCCTTCACCCCCCGCCCCAGGGATGAACTGTCTGCTCAGGGAAGCCCGCAAAAGCTACAGGTCCTCAGAGGCAAAAATCACAGAATTAGCTGACGCTGTATTCTAAACTCGCAGCCGCGACCACGGGCGTGCAGGCTGGTTCTTCCGAGGTGTCCTAGCACCGGCCCCGGCCCAGCCCGGCCCGTGCAGAGGTGTGCAAATGCCGACAACAGTGGGGGAGGGGCTCTCAGGCCCCTTGAGGTGCAGGGGAGACCAGCAGATCTACAGGAATGTGTCTTATACCAGAAAGAAACCATTTGTAGAAAGAAATTCTCAAAAGCAGAAGCTGGGTGAGCATTCTAAGTCTTTGGCTACACGACATTAGATTCTTTTAATAGCATAATAAAGTTAAGAGGAGCTGAGAAAGAGATGTAAAGTTTAAAAAATTTTTTTAAAAACCTGTTGGTATACTTTAGATTCAGACTAAAATGTACAAGCTAAGTCAGAGTTCTTCACGTGGAAAAAGGACATTTGGTGATCGTAAAACTCCAAGGGCACAGTGGAAGCAAAAGAAACGCAGCTCTCCTGCACTGGGTCGGCGGTGCGAGGGCGCGGAGGGGCTGGGCCGGGGAGGCCCCCGTGGTCTCCCCCGGCCGCGCGAAGACCACCCCAGGGCACTCGCCGCCGTTTGAATTCGCACTCAAAGCTCTGCTTGTCACGTCTCCAGCCGTCTTAACCACGAGGACCTACTCAGAGCGGACACCCTCCCGACCTCGAGCAGAGAGTCCCCGTGTTTGGCAGGCACATCAGCAGACAGGAAGGCATTAGCCAGAGGCAAGTGTGGGAGCAGGAGCCTGGGGGGCCGGGGCCAAGGGCTGCTCAGCGCACCGCGAGGGGGCTGCGCTCCCGGGCGGCCGCCCCGCCCCGGAAGGGCGAAGGGAGTATGGGAAAAACAATAGTTCGCGGTCAGCATCCTGAAAGTTTTGGTTTTCGTCTCCAATTTGTAGCAGAATGACTGAAACAGTAGCGTCAAGAACCACATCCTCCGAGTGTGGACAAGGCTGGCATGGCTGGCCCTGTGCGTATTAATGAAAGAGGGAGAAAACGGAAGGAAGAAAACACATGAATTCTATCAACACAACGCAACCGTGACAATGAGCACAGAATGGACATCAGGCAGAGGGGAGGCTTCAGGGAGACTGAGGAGAAAAAAGGGGCCGGGTTGTTAGCAACGCAGCATTTTACAGACACTCTGCGGCTCCGGGGGCGGGGCTGGCCCTGCAGGGGCCGCGACCCGCCCACAGCACACGCCCCTGGTGAAGTTCGATGCTCCACAAGTCGGGGGCAGAATGGGCATAAATCGCTAAAATCCTGTGATAACTAACAGCCCTTCATAAAAATTCAATCTGGAAAAATAAAGCAGCCCCTTGTGTCCTTGGGTAAATCAGAGAAGGAAAGACGACGAAAGCCGCCCTGACTGCCCGTCACTCACTGCGGGACTTCCTAAACCGTGGACTTGCCCTCGGAAGAGCAGCGCCCTGCGCAGCCCCGAGCCCCACGCCCAGGGCACGCGCGGCTCTTCACCTGTGGGGGCGGAGCGGGACCCCCGCGGCCCCCAGGCCCCACGGGCGAAGGGGGAAGGGACACCACTCGCGCTGAAGCGCGCCCCTGGCCGCGGGGCACCAGCAGGGCCAGGCGCAGCCCCTTCACCGCGCCTGAACGAGAGGCGCCCCAGGGACCCCATGCACAGGGCGTCCTCGGCTCGCGGCGGCCCCGCCTCCCCGGCCCCGAGGCCCCGCAGGCTCACCACCCGCCCCGGAGAGAGGGTTCTCGAGAGCGCGGGAGAAGGTATACCCTGGGTGCCGGGTGGCCCTCCCGGAGGTGCGGGGTCTTCGGCCCTCCCGGCCCCTGCCTGGGGCTCCAGGCCCGCGGCCTCGTCCTCCAAGACGCCTTCTTCAGGGGCAGGAAGGGGCTTCCAGCTTCGTCCTGCTGCCTGACCTTCCAGGACCTCTTCCGGAGCCTTGACGGTTCCTTCCGGCACCTGCTTCCCCAGGGCTCCTTCCAGC
>PISW01015375.1:0-17133 GCA_004023785.1 Mungos mungo | reverse complement strand
GACTTCTGAAATCTATTCTCTCAGTAATTTTCAAATATGCAAAGCAGTTATTCACCGTGCTGTAAATTACATCCCCACAACTTATTTTATAAATGTAAGTTTGTACTTTGTGTTTATACATCAAGTTTGTACCTCAGTTGTCATAGATCCATTATAAAATGGAGTAGATTCTGCTCTCTCCGTAATTTCCTAAAATTATATGGTAATATGTATTTTTAAAAGTGAAAAAAAAAGTTATGCTACATGTGCTTTCTCATTCTGGAGACAAAAAAAATTAAAAGATTCCTATTTTCTAGTATGGGAACCACATCTCCATTCATTTGCATAAATGACAAAATGTGGTAGCATGCATTTCTCTCCCAGTGCACATACTCAAGTAACTGGAAATTTTTGTGACAGCTAAAATATGATTTTTAAACTGTGACCTCTTAAAGTTTCTTAATTTTAGAAAAAAAATCGGTGTATAAAAGGCCTTTTCTTCTGATTCTTTTATTTGTTAAGGCTTGTTTGGTCACTGTTCAAGCTGCTCTAACAACATACCATTGGCCGAATGGCTTCAAAAATAAACATTTATTTCTCTTGGTTCTAGAGGCTGTGAAGTCCAAAGCCAAAGTGCTGGGCAGGTTTGGTGTCTGGTGAGAGGGCTAGTCAGTCCTGGCTTGGAGATGGCCGCCTTCTGGCTATATTTTCACCTGGTGGAGAGAGTACTCTCGTGTCTCTTTTTTCTTTTTACAAGGACATTAATTCCATCATGAGGACTCTACCTCATGACCAAACTAACTTGAGTTACTTCCCAAAGGCTCCATCTCCAAATACCACCACATTTGAGATTAGGGCCTCAACATGAATTTTCAGGGGACACCAATATTCATTCAGTCCTTAGCAGTCACCTTCCCAATAATAAGTACTAAGTGAAAGCTCTGTATGAAGCTGTTTTGCCATCTCACTGTTGCTAGTCATTCTTTTTTTTTTTTAATTAAGTTTATTTATTTTGAGAGAGAGAGAGAACACAAGAAAGGGAATGGCAGAGAGGGAGAATCCCAAGCAAGCTCTGCACTGACAGAGCTCTAATTCACAAACCACGAGATCATGATCTGAGTCAAAACCAAGAATCTGACGCTTAACCAACTGAGCCACCCAGGCATCCCTATTGCTAGTTATTCTTAGGAGAGTGGTCTTTGCTCTCTGGTTCATCTTGGTTATGATGCGTTTGTAGGCTTTCTTAAGCTTTGCGTATTCACTCCAATTTCTACCTCCGTTATGAGATCAGAATCTTAGGTTTTTCCTCATGACTGATTTCCTTGAAGTTTAGCATCTGACACTGTTGCTTTATTTATTATTTTTGAATTTTTTTTATAATAGTTTATTTTCAAATTGGATTCCATGTAACACCCAGTGCTTCTCCCCACAAGTGCCCCCCACCATGACCATCACCTCCTTCCTTCCCTTCCCCTCCCCCTTCAGTCCGTGGTTCGTTTTCAGTATTCAATAGTCTCTCATGATTTGTGTCCCTCTCTCTCCCCAGCTCTCTTTCCCCCTTCGTCTCCCTATGGTCCTCTGTTAGGTTTTCCTGTTAGACCTATGAGTGCAAACATATGGTGTCTGTCCTTCTCTGCTTGACTTATTTTACTTAGAATAACACCCTCAAAGTCCATCCACTTAGCTACAAATGGCCATATTTTATTCTTCCTCGTTGCCATATAGTACTCCTGTGTGTATATATACCACATCTTCTTGATCCATTCATCAGGTGATGGACATTTAGGCTCTTTCCATGTTTTGGCTATTGTTGACAGTGCTGCTATGAACATTGGGGTACATGTGCCCCTATGCATCAGCCCTTCTGTATCCCTTGGGTAAATCCCTAGCAGTGCTATTGCTGGGTCATAGGGAAGTTCTATCGATAGTTTTTTGAGGAGCCTCCACACTGTTTTCCAGAGCGGCTGCACCAGTTTATATTGCCACCAACAGTGTAGGAGGGTGCCCATTTCTCCACATCCTTACCAGCATCTATAGTCTCTTGATTTGTTCATTTTAGCCATTCTGACCGGCATGAGGTGATATCTCAGTGTGGTTTTGATTTGTATTTCCCTGATGATGAGTGATGCTGAGCGTCGTTTCATGTGCCTGTTGGCCACTGGATGTCCTCTTTGGAGAAGCTGACACTGTTGCTTTAATTGAGAGAGCACTCAAGTGGTTCACCATTGTTTGATTAACATTAGTCTGTTTTACATGTCTATAAACTACATAAGGATAGGATTGGCTGATATCTGTTCTGGTTTACCATTCAATCTCCTGGAACCTAACACAGTGTACCATGCCTGGCATTCAATAAATAATTTTTACATAAAAATATGAGAAGGAAATAGTGTTTGGAGTGTTAGATAGAACGAGGTTCAGAGAATGTGTAAGATTTCCATAGGCAATGAAAGAAAAGGGTGGACCTTGGGGTAGAACAAGAGGGGTATGCTATGTTTTCATGGCATGTCAAAATAATGTCATCCAGGAAAGCCAGCTGTCAGTTGTCCTGACATTGTCAGGAGGTAAGAAACAAATGGGAAATTGTGATTTTAGGCAGGATCAGGACAATAAAAAGAAGTGGAAAAAATCAAGAGACTTGGGGAAGATTCAAGGAATAAGACTTGTGGGTAATTGAGGCAATATGTGCTTCAGGAGAGGATGGTGCCTTTAGTCAAACTAGAGAACACTGAATGAAGAGCTGATTTGGAGAAATGATTATTTGTTCAGCCTTTAATGTGTTCAGTTTGTGATGTTGCTCAGATACTCATCTGGTTGGTCATTTAGTTTATCGAAGAGAAGGTAGGCTGGGATGTCATTGAATTCAGACTGAATTTTGCTACTGTCTGAATTTCAGAAAATCAACATGGGTCTTTTGTTCTTATCTGTTAAGGAGCCTCTTCAGGGGCTAGGTGATACCTGAGGTCTATTTTGTTTTCAGGTTTGCCTTTCTGCCCTTCTAAAATTTGTTCAATATAAAATAGACTGTTTCTTCTTTTTTATTGTTGCAAAATACACATATAAAATTTACCATTATAAGCACTTTTAGGTGTACAATTCAACACCATTGTTGCCCTCACAGTATTGTGCAACTATCACGACTATCTATTTCCATCCTTTTTCTTATCCCAAATAGACGCTCTGTACCTGTTAAATAACAACTAATCTTTGCCCTTCCCCTCTCAGGTCTCATAGCCTCTATTATGCGTTCTGTCTCAATGAACGAGGTATATAGAACAGGCAAAGTCATAGAAAATGCTTTTAAAAATTGAGTTGTTATTGCCATTTAGACACCAATTTCTGTACCACTTTGATTCTATGTATACATAATATGTAAGCACATACATATATGCTATCAGGAAAATTAGAACATATTATAAATGGTAAAAAGGTAATTTAGAATACTTTTTTATAGTGATTTAAATCTAAATATTATAATTTAGTTCTAATAACACTTTGTCATCTCAAATAATTGTATATATAAAAGATACATTTGGCTTTAATGTGTGTTAGGTCAGTGTTCTCTCTATTTCCAGAGATGCATTATTTCTGTCTAGGTGAAGAATTTATCAGAACAATGTCTCTGAGAGAGTCCCTTTAGAATTGAAAGGATTCTAATCATGTTCTAGAAAAATAAGATATTGCAGGAGGACAAAAATGAAGGCTTGATAGAAATTCTTCTATAAAAGTATAATTCTTCAGTGGTCTGACTTCTGCCTTTGTCAGACAGTGAATAAATACAGCATACAAAAAGCATAACGTTAGTGGTTTATAGCTCAAGCATCAAAAATATCTAACATGAGCCCAAAGCTCATGCTTTATACTCAGAAAATGAAAATGCCTTTGACATTGTCTGACATTGATCATTTTAACTAGGCTCATGAGTTCTTTTAAGATTCATCCACATAAAATTTTAAATCCACTAATTATTGATATAATCATATCCTGAATATGCTCTGAAATTAATCTGGCAATTTTTCATGTAATTATTTTGTGCAGACTGATCCTAAAATATACATATTTTTAAGATTTAATTTCTTATGTTGGTTATATATGGCTGACCTTACCATCTTGATATCCTTTTTGTCCCTGACTGTTTAGGAGCAGATGCTGTTTACTCCTATTTGTGGTATCTTGGGAGTATGTATGTGCATGTATGTTGGGACATGGGGGGAGTGTTGTGGTATCAGCAAATGGGCACACTTTGAGTGCTTGCTTTCCAATAATTTACAGTTTAAATGAAGAGAAAATTAAATGTTAAACTGATAATATTCATAATATATGTAAGAGGTTCTAGAAAATGCTATACTAACATAAATAAGACTAATTTGGGTTATCTTCCTGAGGTGTATAAGCTTAACTCATAGGGATGATTTAGACACTGTTACCTTTCTGGGTTCTGTTTTGGAAGAAGATTATCTCTAGTCCTCCTTATTGTATTATCTTCTAATTCCCTCTGTCAAGAACAGATCAGTATTTACTTAGTCATTCCTTTGTCCAGCAGATATTTTCTGGACATTTCTCTAGGTCCTGGGATGTAGTAACAAAAAAGATAACAAATTTTCTGCTTGCAGGGAGATTACATCCCAATGAGAGATAATAAACACATGAAATAAAAATAATAAGCACTCTGTGGTGGATTAAAATATTTGTTAGTGTATGACTATTTAGGGTGGGTAGTCAGGCTGGGCTTCTTCAATGAAGGTGAAGCACAAGCCGAGATCTAAGTGACTAAAATGAACCAGCCATGTGGTTACCAAGGAGAAGGAAATTCCAGACAGAGAGACCAGCATGTGTATAAAGCCCTGACAGAGTTGAGGTAGAGACCAGAAAGGAAGTAAACATAGATGAGAACAGTGAGTCAATGAGGAAAGTAATGTCATCTGAGCTTGCAGAGAACAGTAAGGTACTAAATCATGTCTGATAAAACCTAATATCTCTAGTCAGGCATTTAAGATTCTCCCTAAATGGCCAGTCTTCTTTTGTGTTTGAACTTCCGCTATACTCCACTATTTTGCTCAGTATTATCAAACCTATGTCCTTTCGTTCTTTTTGTCTTTTGTTTTGATTTTTTCCCAAAATTTTTATTTAAATTCTGGTTAGTTAACACATAGTGTAATATTGGTCTCAGAGTAGAATTTAGGTGATTCATCACTTACATATCACACCCAGTTCTCCACACAAGTGCCCTCCTTAACGCCCACCACCCAGTTAGCACATCCTTCACCCACCTCCCTCCATCAACCCTCAGGGATTATTTTTTAAGTTTATTTATTTATCAAAATTCTGTGTTTTAAAGTTTATGTATTTTTTAAATGTTTATTTATCTTAGAGATAGAGAGAAACAGAGCATGAATGGGGAAGGGGCAGAGAGAGAGAGGGAGATACAGCATGTGAAGCAGGCTCCAGGCTCTGAGCTGTGAGCACAGAGCCCGATGTGGGGCTCCAACCCACGAACTGTGAGATCATGACCTGAGCCGAAGCTGGATACTTAATCAACTCAGCCACCCAGGCACCTGTAAAGTTTATGTATTTTTAAGAGAGTAAGCAAAAGAGAGAAGATGTGTATGGGAGTGGGGAAGGGGCAGAGAGAGACATGGAGAAAGAGAATCCCAATTAGGCTCTCCACTGTCAGCACAGAGTCCAATGTGGGGCCTGATCTCAGGAACTGTGAGATCATAACCTGAGCTGAAATCAACAGTCAGATGCTTAATCAACTATGCCACCCAGATGCCCCAAAGTTTATTAATTAATTAATTTATTTATTTGGAAAGAGAGAATGCACATATGCATGAGTAGCAGAAGGGCATAGATAGAGGGAGAAAAAGAATCCCAAGCAAGCTCCATGCTGTCATTACAGAACCTGATTCAGGGTTCAGTTCCACAAACCTTGAGATCATGACCTAAAATCAAGAGCCAGATGCTTAACCGAATGAGCCACCTGGGTGCCCCTATTTTCTATAGTTAAGAGTCTCTTGTGGTTTGCTTCCCTTTTCCACCCTTTGCCTGTGTTCATCTGTTTTATTTCTCACATTCCACATATAACTGAAATCATATGGTTTTTGTCTTTTTCTGACTTATTCCACTTAGCATAATACACTCTAGCTCCATCTACATCATTGCAAATGGCAAGATCCTTCTTTTTGATGGCTCACTAATATTCCACTATATATATATATATATATATGTATGTATATACCACTTCTTTACCCATTCATCAGTCGATGGTCATTTTAAACTTGTGTCCTTTTAGTCTCTGTCATTTTATACTAGAATTCCATCCAACTTAGAATGCATTTCCCATTTGTATACATACTCGAAACCCATGTCTCTATGAGCAAGTAAACTGGTGTTATTTTAAACATAGAATCATGTGAAAAATATTTCAAAAGTTAATTTAAAAATTTACCATTTATAACATTTTGATGTAATGTCTTGGTTGGCTCTATTATAATTTTTTTTCTTTTTAAAGAATTGCTGGTGCACCTGGTGGCTCAGTTAAGCATCTGACTTTGTCTCAGGTCATGATTTTACAGTTCATGGGTTCAAGCCCCACATCGGGTTCTGTGCTGACAGCAGCTCAAAGCTTGAAGGCTGCTTCAGATTCTGTGTCTCCACCTCTCTCTCTATCCCTCCCCTACTCACGTCCTGTCTCTCTCAATAAATAGACATTTAAAAAATTGCCTTTTCCTCATTAAAAATTAAATATATGTTCCTTGAGAGAAGTTTTGAAGCCACAGATACAAAAGAAAAGAAGGAGAAAGAAAAATAAAATGTATTATTACCACCACCCAGAGATATTCATTGTCAACATTTTAATCTGTCTATATACCTATCATCTCTTTATCAATAATCTTTCTCCTTCTACCTTTCTCCATTCATATCTAAATGTAAACAACCTACTATCTTCAACTTAATATCTATTGAACATTCCTATTCATTTTATATAGATGTTTTGTGCTATATAAGATACGTATTTAATCAGTACTGTCAAGTTATATATTTGATTTTTTAAATTATTTGTTAAGGCAAACAATATTCCATAGAAAAAAAAGTTTTGCTGTATTTTTGTTCAGTTACCTGCTTATGTCTTCAAGAGAAATACCTAAAAGTGAAATGGCTGGATCATATGCTAAACAAAATGTTAAGGCTTTTGATATTTATTGCTGAATTAGCTATACTCAATTAAAATAACTATTATATAATTCTGTTACTGTCCTCTAATACCACACACATTGGGAGCTTTTGCCTTGTATTAATTACTTGAGAGTGAAGACCATACCTTTAATTTGAATCCTTCAGATAACTTAGCAAAGTGCTTTCTGCAACAGTAAACATTTTAGGTCGTGATTTTCATGGACTGAAACCAGTACGAATGCTCCTGGAATACTAATAGGCTTCACGTCATCTTTATTGCCCTCATACCCACTCTCCAGGATGATGACTTGGGTTTTCCACATTGGCTTAATGTGAGCAATAGATTTTTAGGCACTGATGAAGCCTGTATTTTCAAGCTGGGGTTCAGGAATATTGTCTTAATAGAAAATTAATCAAATCATACTGTTTATATCCTCAGTAAAGATGCATTATTTTATGAGTCATAAAAACAAAATTTATCTTTTGCAATGATAACTCACTATTGAAAACATGTCCATAGAATAAGACTTAATTTTAATTTTTAGGCCACATTACCCCACCTGAGGTTGGGCATTCTTACTGATACAGATTTGAGATATACTGAACAATGAATTAAGAAGTACTTATACAAACAATCTTTCTTGTTTCCAGTCAGCACTAACCTGTAAACATGGCCAGTAACTTCATGCACTTGCATCTTCAAGTTTAAAAAGTTTTATATCCGTTTATTATTTAAATATCATCTTGAGTCAGAATTATTATTTTGAGTTGCAATGCATTCTGCGATAACAGTGTTCACTTAATGAGCAGTATTTGAATTCTGTTTTTCAGATTTTCACATAAATAAAGAGCATCAGCAGAATTAAACTAGAAATTAATGATTAGGAAAAGGAAAGGCTTTGATTTCTTTCCCCTGTTGAGAAGGGCACTTTGGTTGATGATGATGCTACCTTCATTGCACTCAAGTAAATGTCCACCCCAGGGGCCAAGCAAATATAAAATAATATATTAAGACAATCATAAAACTATTCTAATTTGGAAGCAATTTGGAGCGTCTGAGAGATTGCCTGCTGCCTTTCCATGCCTCTTTTTGGCATGAGGCAGTTTTCTCAAAACTGAAAACAGATTAGCCAAAGAAAACACTGCCTTTTTATTTCTCATAGATTAGTACTTTCAATCTCATTTTTTGAGAATTAGAAAGAAATGACAACCTCAAGAAAAAAAGAACAAATTTAACTTGAAATGTTTGTTTTCTGATATTCTATATGTCAATAAACCTTAAAAAATACAGAATATCATTTATATGTGACCAGATAAAATCTAGTGAGTTTTGATCATTATGATCCTATCACACAAAACACTGTAACTCCGTAGATTATCAAGCCACAAATTCAACAGCCAGTCCAGTATCCATGGATTGTGCAGTCTAGGGCGGATGGGAATCGACTCTTGTGAATGAAGTGTTGCACATTTAGGCACATTGAGGGTACTGGATGCCACGCTGTGTCTAAATACTTGGCAGCCTTTTTCTTTGTACCTGTCATTTTCCTAAAATGTCTCAGGATATTGTTTTTCCTAGACAGTTTAAACATATTCGCTGTCAAAACCACTAAGCATTAGTGTCTATGTTAAGATATCTGTGGATTCAATTAGCAATCTCATTTAGTGCTTCAGTCATGATAAAGAACTTTGGCCAAGTATTTAGAGGATGAACTCAACTAGCCAAGGTCATGTTGTCACATACCTATAGCATAATATCATTGCTACCTCATACAATAACCCCATGTAAAAGCACCAGGTGGACACTTTAGAAGAATGAAAACATCCACATATTAGGGTAAATTTTTAAAAAATTTTCATTCAGATATTTGGTATTGGACCCAAAGCAAAACTGATCATTTTTCCTTTTTTTTAAAACATTATTCTATGACTTCTGAATTTCTGTGGGAAATGTCTATAATGTTTATGCCATCCGTATTCATAATCAGGAAATCATGCTTTAATTATCTATTTCCTTCACTGTCCGATCAGAATAATACCAAGCTTTGTCTATCTAACTTCTGTGCTATTTTGTTCTCAGATTCATTTTTCCAGTCCTGTTGTTAAAATTCCCACCACATATGCTCTGAACTATTTCAGTAAATTTCGAGGATTTAGGTTTATAATCTCTTTCTATTTTGCCAGCATATCTTTTATACTAACTTCTCGGTTAATCCTCCCAAAGTAACATTTGATCATAACACTGTGTTCTCAAAAACAAAACAAGTAAACAAAACCCCCAAACCAACAGCATCTCCATTCTTTACTTGTTAAATGTAAATTTCTCTTATTCTGGTCACTAATAATTAATTTTCAACCAAGCTGTTCATATTTATCTCTTTTTTTCATACTCTCTGTTTGTAGCAAACTGGATGACCAGCTGTTCCCTAAGAAAATCACAACTATTCCATCCTAGTAATTGGAATTTGTACTGAACAGTAAGCTCTTTTAAGGTAGAGATTTAGCTTACTCATTTGGAACACAGTAAGACACCTTATAGATCTAAACTGTGAATTGAATAAAGGATCAAAATAGCTAAAATTTAGGTTATATAGAAAGTTTTCCAATAATAGCTTTTCTTCCTTAAAAATTATTTACTATGTATAAGATAAACTCACAATGATCTCATATGCCACCATGTCATTTTCACAGTGTTCTTGTTATATAGTACTATAGGTCAGGAGTCTGGAATGTGTCTCAACAGACAAAAATCAAAGTGTCAGGAGAATTGCTTTCTTTTGGGGAGTGTCTAAGGGAGAATACATTTCTTAAGCATTTAGGTTGTTGGCAGAGGTCAGTTCTTGTGTTTATAGGACTAAGGACCTCTTCTTGCAGCTGTCAGCTAAGAGCTGTTCCCAGCATCTAGAGGCTCCTATATTCCTTGACTTGTGTCCCCCTTCCTCGGTCTTCAAAACAGCAATGGCAGGTCAAGTCTCTCTTATGCTTTGCACTTCTCCTTCCTCTTTCTTCTAACCCTGAATCTCTCTTCCCTGTCCCTCAGCTTTCCTCTTCTATTTTAAGAACACTAGTGATTGGATTGGGCCAACTCATATAAAATTAGTATCCTACCCATTTTAAGGTCTATAACCATAATTTCATTGGAAAAGTCCTTCTTGCCATGTAAGGTAATATTCACAAATTCTGGAGATTAGGGCATAGACGTCTTTGGTGGGAGGGCATTATTCTGCTTACCACAGTGGTCAAAATAAAATGCTTGGAGAATCTCTTAGAGAGGATAGAAAACCCTAGACAGAGAATTTAGAGCAAATTGTTAGTGAAACAAGTCTTGAAGTATGGAACTTGATGCACATTAAGTCAGATAAAAGCATTTAGGGCAATGACTATAACTTAAACAAATATTTCAACAATGAAACATTTGAAAGAGTGATTCAAAAATGCAACAGCCTGGTATAGCTAAAAATAAAGATTTAGTGAGAAAAGAGGCTGAAAATAGAGATACATTTGATGGTCACTGCATGCAGATTCTGTATTTAAGTATTCACCTAGTTGCTAAAATGTATTCTTAACTCCCACATCAATACTTGCAATGCTTCCATGGTCATTTGCAGTCATGTGCACAACAGCAAAAACTTTGAGTTGTTGGATGCACACACACGTTCCCAGATGAGGTCGAACAAGATGAGATGATGTTCTGCCTTCCTGTTTCAGCTCTCAAGCTGTAAACCTGCTAATGTTACACAGGGAAATAGTTCTGTGGAAGAGCGGGTTTTCACTACTGAAGAGACTGTCTTGTTTTACAAAGCCATATGTGAACGTGAACTAATTTTAAGGCGAATGACCCCCAAAGCCCTTGACCATTCAAAGACCATTTAATTCATTATTTCTAAGAAGTATATATTAAGCAAGATGTCTTCAAACAGGAACACATGTAAAATAAGGTTATATAACCAGAGGCTTATAGGATCACAACCCTATATTTCCACTAGGAGCAATGATTCCTTATTCACTAATTCAGTGTTTGAGGCAAATTTATAGAATACTATTTTTTTTCTTGTTGAGTATTTTTTTATTTTTTTGAATATAACACAATTTATTTTTTTAACATATGCAATTATGTCCCATCATTTATAATACAGTAGTTACAATGACACTCCAAACAGAAAAGCAAAGTAAAAAATCAAAACCCCAACTTCTATTTCATGTAATTAGACTTATACAGAGATTAGAAGGTTAAGTAACAACTAGTTAACCACTTAATTTCACAGCTATCTGAAGTGGCGATCGTCATATAGCAGCTTATCTATGATACATTCAAGATAGAATATTATTTTGAATAAAGAGAATCAACCGTACTCAGTTTATCACCACTCTGAAGAGTTTTGAGATTATTCTGCATAAAATGGGAAAATGTTAATTACTTTTAGATAAAATGATCAAATATGAACTTTAGAAAAATTGTTGGGGATTATGAAATTTGAATGCTCACAGGGTAAAAAACTGGATGTATAGAAACTTAAGGAGCAATGTTAGTGGTTAAGGCAAGAAATTTTTAAAGATTTGAATTACAGGAATTAGGAATGGAAAATAGTGAATTCATGGGAAAAACTTTCAGGAACTAGAATAATGAAATTAGACTATTAATTAAACATAAAGGTGAAGGAGCCCTTATAGATGATGTTTATATTACAGTTCTGAAGCTTTTCTGTCATTAACTGAGATAGTGAAACTTATAATTTCTATTCTAGAATTATTGTCAAGGACAAAGCTAAAACAAGTTCTCCACAAAAACCCAGTGGCCATTAAGTTAGTGAAAGAGTTCCCGTTGTGGCTCCTTATATAGCTGATTATATTTAACAAAAGCAAGGGTGGACGGTTCACATGTGTGACCTGGAGACAGCATGGCTGGTAATTCCTAGATATGAACAGTTACTTAATACCATCTCAAATACTGCAGAGACTGTGCATTTTTGTGTGTAGAATAAAGTAATTCATAAACGCACCTAAATTGTGTCTGACACTGATAAGCACTTAATAAATGTTAATTTTAGGGGCGCCTGGGTGGCTCAGTCGGTTAAGCCTCTGACTTCGGCTCAAGTCAGATCTCACGTAAGTGGGTCCGAGCCCCACGTTGGGCTCTGTGCTGACAGCTAGCTCAGAGCCTGGAGCCTGCTTCAGATTCTATGTCTCCTTCTCTCTCTGCCCCTCCCCTTCTCATGCTCTGTCTCTCTCTGTATCAAAAATAAAAATAAAACATTTAAAAAAAATAAATGTTAACTTTATAATTGGGAGTTTGTTTCTACTAATGACAGGGAACTATCTTATACTTTGAACATAGTGCAACAAAAGTCAACTTGTTATCCTGATGAATAAAATTCACTATTCTTTTCTGTGATTTTTAAACATTTTATATGTTAGTCTTGAAAATATCTTTCATGTATTATATATTTCAAGTATTCGCCTCACATGTCAGGAGACAAATATGACATATAATGAGATTGAGGGGAAAGAGGAAAGTGTATTTGTGTTAACTTGTTCTTATTATAACATGATTCCTTATATTTAGACCTTATAGAATATTATGGTTCTCTTTTCATTTTCTTCTCTTCTTTTTTTTATTTTTTTATTTGGAACTTCTCCTCTGACATAGATAGCATGCATAAACTGCTTTATCCAGCATGCAAATTTGGTCACAGACATTTAATTTTCCCAAAGAATGTTTTTTGGGTGCCCATTTGCCGCATCCTCGGGATATTCAGTAGCTCCCCTCTAAGGTCATCTCTCTCTTTTAAATTTCTTATTGAAGTTTTTCATAATTGGAAAAGTATCAGTCTAACATCCATGGCCGAGTAGAGTATAACTGGAATCTGAGCAGTTTAACATGGCCATTTCTTTCCTCGGTCACCTCCTGTCCTTGTGGAAGACTTGCTGACACAGTACGAAAACCATGTGTGGCCAGTGCGGCAATGATGTTCTCCGCTTCCTAATGCCTGCGCGGGTTTCCGTGGCTCCTAGTGAGGGGACGACACCCCCCCGCCCCCCCTGCTCATCACATTTGTACTCTCTCAATATTATAGCCCTCAGTGGTGAGATTACTTGATTATTATTCACAGTCATCTCCCAGGCTGCACACTTGTTCAAGGGCACGGACTTAGGTAATCTCTAGACTTTAACCCCTCATGGAGCTAGATCTCCTATTCTTTTTTCTTGCCTATGAATTGAATAGATTTCCCATAATAATCTTGTAAAATAGGCCACATTATACCATTTCCTAGGGACAGTGGGGTTACTTGTGACATTTCTAAGTGCTTTAAGTACTGTAATGTAATTTATTCTATCTACCTGTGCAATTCCCAGATCATCACACAACTTTAATCATTCAGTCAATAGAGGCACATACCTATCTTTATTGATTCCAGAATTTTCACATAACATTCTTATCACTGTGTGTGTGCGTGTGTGTGTGTGCATGTGTATTCCAGCAAGCTACTCCACTACATAAAAAGGAAGACAATTTTAAAAATTAGTGTATTTATTGTTGTGTATATGCATATATACACAGAAAACTTTTTAAAAATTTTAAATGTTTATTTGTTTTTGAGAGAGTCAAAGTGTGAGTGGGGGGAGGGCAGAGAGAGGGAGGGAGAAACAAAGTCCAAAGCAGGCTCCAGGCTTTGAGCTGTCAGCATAGAGACTGATGCTGGGCTCAAACTCACCAACTGAGGGATCATGACCTGAGAGGAAGTCAGACTCTTAACTGACTGAGCCACCCAGCTTCCCCCAACAAAACTTTTTAGATTTGAAACCTACTTTACTCATTATGATTTTACAAATTTTGGTTTTGTTTTAATTCAATTTTTAATTGAAATTGATGACTAATCTTTAAAAGTAATAGAAGCTTTAAATTTTCCTTTTTTCAGTTGGAGATATAAATTTCATTGCTGCCTTAAGTAAAATGACATCCCATAAGCTCTGGCTTCAGTATGAAGATTGGGACGTATGTACCTAGTGATCCCTATCAATTGCTCCAGGTTTGAGATAATGAAGCACATCTTTGGCACACTAATAGTTTTAGGAACCAAATGTAGATTATATGGAGAAATGTTAAGGTCAGCTTGTGGACGGCTAGATTTGAGGATTTGGAAAGTTATTCACTCTCAGCAGAAAGATTAGAACATAACACAAGGTAAATATTGAAGTGATGTTTCGGGATGGGATCAGAGTATGGCTGTTCTGTTCCAATTCTATTTATAATCCAGCATAATATACTAAAATAACAGTGTGAGTGTTTAGGTTTACAAGGATAAGGAGGATGATGAGAGCCATACAAGCATGGGCGGTAATCAGAGATGATCTAAAATAAGCCGGACAAAATGAGAACCAGATTCAGCTCTAGGAACTAGAGCTGGCAGCAAGGAAGTAGAAGACACCTTTCAAACCCACCTCCCTCACAGAGACCAAAGATTTCATTTCTAAGCAAAAATCAGTATTATGCTCCTGCTTTAAACTCCCCAAGATCCTCCATTGCTTTGAATAAAATGCAAACTGCTTAACACACTCAATATGCCACGGTTTCCTACATGTTTATCTTTGTTTATTTGTTTGATTCACCATAAACCCACATGCTTCTTGCATTTCATTTGTTCTTCCGATTGAACTTATTTCTGTTGGGGGGCTTTGCATTTGCAAGTCCCTCTACATGGTATATCAACTTCAGAACTCCCATTTGTTTCCAGAATACTTTAAGGATTTATGAAAATAGTACAGTCTATGGTAAATGACAGAAATACATGAGGTGAGGCAGAGAAATACAAATAACTGAGACCCATATGGCAGACATATGAGGAATTAGCGTGGTTGGCAGTGACTCATGAATAGAATATTGACAAAATATGATGGGAGGGAAAATAATGTTTTCTAGCAATTAATTCCTATTAAAAGAATTCAGAATAGTGACTTGCATTTTGGCATGAAAGGATCATCTGGAGGACACTAGAAAAACTGTTTCTCTATGGCTTAACAAAAATTAGTTAATCACTTACAACAGAGTTTGGAAGCATTTTTAAATGATGTTTTCAATTATCTATAGAACTACTCCTAAATGCTGTAACTTAAAACCACAATCATTTTATTTTAGCACAATTTATGGTCAGGAATCCCTGTAGAAATCAGATGCATGATTTTTCGGCTCTCCATGAAATTTACTCAGCTCACTTCATGTACCTGGTGAATGGATGCTCTGAAAGATCCCAGATTGCTTCACTGACAAACCTACTTTCTTCACAGAGACCATGGGAAGGCTGAGCCCAACTGGAACTCTCTGCTGGGGTGCCTAGTTGTGCTCACCACACAGTCCGAGTTCTTTTACGGCTGCTAGGGCTCCCACTGACAGGGAAAGTTGCCAGTCTGTTAAGAACAAAACTCCAAAACTGGAATAAGAGCACTTCTGACATTATATTGGACAATACAGACACAGAGCCTGTCCAGATTTAAGGAGGGGGATTAAGACATCAATTCTTGGGGCTCCTGGGTGGCTCAGTTGATGAAGCATCTGACTTCAGCTCAGGTCATGATCTTGTGGTTCATAGGTTCCAGCCTGGCATCAGGCTCAGTGCTGACAGCTCAGAGCCTGGAACCTGCTTCAGATTCTGTGTCTCCCTCTCTCTCTACCCCTCCCTTGCTTGCGCGCGCACGCTCTCTCTCTCTCTCTCTCTCAAAATTAAATAAACATTAAAGAAAAAAATTTTTAAATACATCAGTTCTCTTTGACAAGAGCATTAATGAGCTTGTGACCGTATTTAATTTACCAATGGACATAAGTATTCCTGTAGTATTAGCAGGGCCATATATAACATGAAGATGAATGCAGATAGATTTCTAGACATATTTTTTTAAATAAAAGTATGCACGTATCCAAGACATGCAAAATGAAGATAATTTAAAAATTTGATACCTACATTTTTAAAAAGTTTATAAATTTATCTCCCCAATTTTTTTCTTTCTGCATATATATTTAGTGTTTATGATTATCACGATGATCTTTTTATCTTTCATATGCATGTGTTACTAAATAATAATGTAATTTTGTAATATTTAATATTTGATAAGAAGTATATAATATACATTTTCTGCACTCTGTTTATTCACTTAACATGTCAATGACATTTTTGTGTTGATATGTATGAAACTTTATTCATTTTAACTGTTGTATAGTATCCTGTCATTTGAATATGATGCAATTCTTTCCAATTTTTCAGTTCTGAGCTATGATGATCATCATTACAAAGTCTTCTCTACTTCTCTGTAAGGATTTCTCTAGGCAATTTATCTAGAAGTGGAAATTATGGGTCATAGGGTTTAAGCAACTTCTATTTTACTAGATAATCATCTCCAAAGTGATCTTAACTGTGCTCATTGTACTATCAGCTATGAATTAGAATTGCAGTTCTTTTACTCAAAAGCATTAGGACTTATCCCACTTTTAACTTGTTGACAATTGGGAAGTTAGAAAAGTTCTTTCATTGTGAATTTTTAAAGCTATTTTTATTACAGTTGGCACAAAATGTCACCTTAGTTTTAGGTGTACAACACCTAAAACTTATGCTTATGCTTTTTATCACTTGTTTAACATCCATTTTGACTCCACGTTCATTAAGATAGTCTATTGTATTCTATATGTAACTGTGAAGAAATATTTTATTATTTGTATATTATATATTTTTTATTTTTTATGTGTACTCTTATCTACTTGAACCTTCTTTTTCAAGTTTGGTGGTAGTAGTAAACCAATTTTATGTTTTTCTATAGATAACCAGTTACTGTAGCATAATTTATTGAACAACAGACTAATCTTCAATACTTCCTCTCTGATTTATCAAGTTTTTAATACAGTGTTGAGTAAAAGAAGTGACAGGAAATATCTGTTTTGATTTTTTTAAGTAAATTCTTCTAACATTTCACCTGTAAGTATGACATGTTTAC
>PISW01015374.1:0-17135 GCA_004023785.1 Mungos mungo | reverse complement strand
CCTGTATGGTTCCAAGGTATAGCAAAGTTTGGCAAACACCAGTCTGAGAAAGATCTTTGTAGCCCATCCACACCCACTTGTACCAAAAGGGTAAACAAGTGAACAAGATGACAAAAACCAATAAAGAATTACAAGTGTAAATTACTCCTTAGCCACTTTATAAGAAGGGTCATTCCTTTGGCTCTTGAAAATATAATTGAAGTCAGGTGAGTCATTTGGCTACCTGGAGATCATTTTCTGAGGAGCTAGTTTGGAAAAGAGTATGGTTAGATTGTAGATTCCAGAAGGTTGTCCAAGGAAGGCAGGGTGGTGGAGATAACTTACAGAAAGACAAAGGGCTCGAGTGGCAAGGACAAGAAGGGAAAGCAGGGTTAAAGATGGATCAGGTTTGGATTCTAAGAGGTTCCAGCCAGGATCTGAGAGCATGAGTGAGAAAAATGTGAAAGAAATCCAGACTACATTTAACATGGAAAACCTAAGGCCAAAAACACCTTCAAAAACAAGATCAAACAAGGTGTTTGCCTGGAGGGTGGGAAACAGGGCCATCTGTTACTAAGTCCGTATATCTCTTTGGTTCTTCTCCTAACCTTGACCACTAGGAAGGAAGTATATCTCATTTGCCTGAGTCAGTTTAAACCCTCCCTTGAAGCCATCTCCAAGCACCAGCGCGTGAGTTCAGGAACAAGCATGAGTCTGGCTTGGTTGCAGTGCCAAGTGTGCCTCCTTTCCAAAAGCCTCTCTCTTCATTTTGTCATGGGAATCGATATCTGAAACCTGGTAAAGTTAATGTGAAGACTTATGAGATCGTGACTGAAAGCATGTCCCACAGTGTCTTGAGACTTTCTAGGACTTGGCATTTTACAGCAATTGCTATTAACCCATCAACCGGCACGGGATGTCTTATTCAGTTTTCCAAAAGTTGCTTTGTAAGCAGAATGTAGAAAGAGAGCATCCTTGAAGAGAGCTTCGGGGTTTGGCAGTGGCAGGTGTATCAGCTCCTAAGAGCTGACTTAAATGTTTAGGAAATTTGAGAGGTAGTTTTTAAATGAACATTAAAATTAAGTGACCTAAACTTACGATTCAATAAATGAAAAGCAAAGGTAATAAATACTCAAAATTCATACTTCCTACTTTACTGTTATCTCTGTGATTGAGGTTATTTACATCTACTGAATCTATATGGTAGAAATACTATATAATTGTATACAGTACTTCTCCATGACATCACATTGCTGACTTATTAACAGCCATAGTAAATATTTGTAGCATAGAAATTAACTAAAAGTTAAGACCTTTTTTCCCCTCACTGACCTGATTGTAAACCTTTATCACCAGACCTCTGGGTGAGTTTCTGGGGAGAAAAGATGGGTGCAGATAAAGCAATTTAATTAGTATTACAAAGGACAGATGATGAGTTAGACCCAGAGGAAGATTTTCCCTAAAGGTGCTTAGAAAAACAAGTGGAGAGAAAGAACTTTCACTATCTTACTCAAATGAGCAAGATACTGAGGAAAGAAATCCAGGGACTAGGAGTAGAATCCATGCTGCTTTCTAACAGTGAAATCAGTTCTGTTTTCACAAGTGATGATGATGCCAGAAGCTTGGGAAACTGCCTCGTGAAATCCAGGGAGACCAACTTTATCCATCCTGAGACTTAATCTTGGAGGAGTTATAATCCTTGATCATAAATTTGTAGTGTTTGCAATTTTACTGAATTTTTAAAGTGTACTGAAAAGATCCAGACAACCAGAAGGTATAGAAAGTCATGAAGTAAACATACCGTTTTTCTAACACCCTGTGCTTTCTGTACCTCTACTGCTCTTTTTATATATAATGTGTTCCTATTTTGCATATGTAAGTAAATATAAAATGCTTCTTTTTTACCACCATCATTCTCTCATTTATTGCACAAAATGTTGCATAATATAATCACTTGCCCTTTTTTTTTTACAATTAATAATAGATTTTGGTTATCTTCCCATATGAGTGCATAAAGAGCGCCTCCAGTTTTTTTTAAATACTAGCTTAAGAGTGTTTTGTTTTATGAATGGAGTCTATTCAATCAGTTATTTCATTGACGCCTTGGTTATAACCAATCTTGCAATTGTATTATGTTGCAATGAGTACTCTTTATAACAGTAGTAACATAAGGAGTGTCTGCTTCCTGGCTTCTCAGCAAACTGAATGAGTGGTCAAAGTGTTGGATTTTGCCAATCTGACAGCTGAGCGATGGTGTCTCCATTGGATTTTAATTTGTGTTTCACTTATTGTGGGGTCCTGAGTTCTCTTTGTAGGTTTAGAAGCCATTCCCCTTTTTTTCTTTCTTCTTTCTTTCTTTAATGAGTTCTCCCTTCATATTCTTTGTTCATTTTCCTATGTGGGGGTTTGGTTTATTTCATTTTAAAGCCTGTAGCCACCACCTACAAACCTCCAAGGATGGAGTGTATTGCCATGACTGGTGAGATCTGTTTGTTTTTGCTGTCCTGTTGTGCTAAGCTTTTGGGGAGCTGGGGCACTTGTCATATGGGATGGTGCAAGCGGGTAAACTCATCTGAAAAGGAGAGGCAAGTCTGCCCTCAAAAGGTTAGTCCATCAAACACAATACCAACAATCTGCATGTGAATTAGATGCCTGCATAGAAACTGCACACTGTAAAGTAAAAACCAACCTTCAAACTCAAGTCCAGTCATACCCTCTTAGCTTCTCTCTACCTCTGTCTCTCTCCCCTTTGACCATGATGGGGCCTTCCCACCTCACCTAAGTAAATTGTGCCTCCTATTCTCTCCACACCTTTCCTGGCTTTGTTCACTTTGCCTGGATTGCCGAGTCCCCAGCAAACTCAGGTATGCTGGTATTGGTTTGGTCATTAGCTATACTGTGGTGGTAAAACCACCGGGTCTGGAGTTGAATCATGTGACCTCAAGTATTAGTTTCCTCACAACTTCCTTCATCACTGAGGGACTTTAAGTCCTGGCCTCCTGCTTAGGAAAACCTGGAAGTAATATTGCATAGTACCTAGGAGTGTGGCTTTTAGAGTTAGTTAGGCCAGAGTTGGAATCCTTGCTCCTATTCTTCCCATAGTTGGTTAATTGGAGAAATTACTCAATGACTCTAGACCTGTTACCACATTCGTAAAATGGAAAACAAATCTCCATGGGTCTGTCACATTTCTGCATGTTTTGTGAACAAATTATTTCAGCTTTTGTTCCAGACTGGTTATTTCAAGGATATTTATGTTGTGAACACTGTAGAAGATATAAGTTTCTCCTTATAGAGCAGAGAACAGATTTGTTTTCTATCCAGGAAAATAAAAATAATGTCTGTCCATGTTAGAGCTTGGAAGGTGTGGGTGCAAGCCCTATGAGATCCTGGGGTTTCCTAAACTCAAGGTCCTTCCCTTGTAACGCAAACCACAGCATGTACAGCATCTATCTGGCCCCTCTTCACATTGCCCTGTAAGAATTGGGGCTTCAGAAACCAGCACAAATGATGTGATTCTGGCTCTTGCTATTACTGTGAACAGTAAATGGCACTTCATCTTTGACCCAGGGCTTGAATATCTTGGGCCAGCATCCACAGACCATGGTAGGCTAACTTGCTAGTTTAAAAGTAGGGTGAAATCTCAGAACCTTAACATTTCTTGGCATTTATTTCATAGATGTGTTGTAATAATTAAACGCAATAAAGTCTGAAGCACATATGGCAATGCCTATGCCTAGTCCATAATAGAAAGTAGGTCAAAACTAGAATTATTATTTTTCTGGTTATTATTGTTAGGGTTATTTCATTACTTGTTCCAGAGGATTGATGTGGGAATTAGGTAAATGATATTAGTGCCTGGTCCATGGTAGGTTCTCAGGCATTTTCTTTTTTATTCATTTAATGTATCATCTTGGGGAGGCTCTGATAGCAGGGAGGAACCACAGACCCACTTCAAAGGTATATTAAGTTCTCAATCTGTTTTCAATAAGTCAATTAAAGGAGAGAGATCCTACAGGGCAGGGGTCTCAGGCCTCAGTGTAGATTTGTAGGACCCCACCCATCATTCAAAACTAATATGAGCCATGCAAGGTAGAATTTTGCCAGATCTAGGGACCAATTTTGGTGCTGCAATCTAATTTTATATTAATACCTTTCTTGGGTAAGAAACTAAAGCTTTCATTTAAGAATATACTTAAAGACACTAGCATTTCTGATTCTTGAATTAAATTTCATTAAGCACAGTTCCCATGTCCCTGGGGGTGGGAGCACTTTGTGACCATGCACCCCTTATCACTTAGTTGTATTCATTCCCCACCCTCCCAATATTCCTTTAACAAATTTTACCACGTATTTGCTGCAGGCTGGGCATTTGCTACTAGCTATGGTGGTAGATGAAATAGACTGGTCATTGCCCTCAGGGGGCTTACAATTGAACAAATAAGACAGCAGTAAGTGAATAACTTACAAATAAAATTGTAACTGCCAATCAGTACTGTAAAAGACACCAAACACTGTCGAATTATTAGGGTAAGTAACCCACACCCAAAATCAGGTGCTTTATGTAACAATGATTCCTTTCTCACATAGGTCACAGGCTAGGATGGTTAGACATTGTGGACTGGGGTTTGTGTGGAGATGGAAGGACCCGGGATCCATTCAGTCTTTGAAGTGCCCAGACTATCCATTCATCCATGTTGCCATTTCTAGGGCCTCCTCCCTTATTCACGAGGTGGACAGCACTAAGGCAGTGGTTGGAGGGGACAGCCCTATGGGCAGGTCTGCCAATGGCACATACCACTCTGCTTATAGCATAAATGCAAGGGAGGCTGAGCAGGGACTAGCTGAGTGCCAGGAAGAGCCTTCACTTGTTTTCTGCCTCAAGGAAGAAAACTTAGAGAATAAGGTGGTCAAGTATAGCGTTGCCCAGGAAGTGACTTTGGTTAGGAACACAGCCTCTGGAGTTAGGCTCCCTGGGTCTCCTCCTGACTCTGACACTTGCCAGCTTGCCAGGTTGGCTTTAGTGACCCAGGGTGTCCATGCCTCACTCTTCTCAGCTGTAACATTGGATGACAATAAGAGAGCATTATTTTGTGAGCAATGAAATGGAATACCTGATGCACTCTATTAGCATAAGGTTTGATTAGTTTATTCCAAGGACATCATTACTGTTAAATTATTATTATGACTGTCATTAGTAATGATATGGCAAGTCCTGAAGGAATTAGAATTTTAAATCAGAGTGGCAGAAAACACTACTGTTTCTTCAGTATTATATGTCCATTTCCATGTCGGGGTGAAATTTTACCTGGTCCTTTGCTAACCAGCCCTGGAGTAGCCTATGATCTCTTTCCTTCCCTTTACCTGGTTATATCAGGCTGCCCATGCCTGCCTTCTTACCAGGACTCTGACAGAGTAGATGCATGGTTTTCATTTTTACTCACATTTTGTAAATAGCTGTTGCACCTTTTCTGTCATTGAAATGGTAGGTTCAACTAGCTTTTCTCCAAGGTTTCTCTTATTCCTAACAATCTGTGTGTGGTTTAATGGAAAAACAAAATATTATTGTGATGGCCTGAATCCCAGATCAGTTAGGCAGTAGGAATCTTGAATTGGCAGGTATGTTCACTTACTGGTACTTATATTCAAGGTGAACAATTGAAGTTAAGAAACAGAATCACTACCCAACACAGTAGAACAGCCAGCAGCCCCTCCTGTCATCAGTCTGAAATGTTTAAAGGGGAATCAGCATTTTAGACAATTAACATAGATTAAGCTACATGTTTGAATTATCTTCCCCTCTAAAGTAGGGTTTAAGAGACATAATACTTGTTATAAAGATCCATTGTGATCCAGACAAAGCGCCAGGCACATAGTAAGCACTGAGTTATTCCTACCTCCTGCTATCTATAGTTTCAGTTTACATACTGGTTTGACTAACTGTTATTGGTTATCTGTTTTATGCTAGGCCTTGTGCTGATAAGGACTTGGTGGTGAGCCAAAACATTGCCCTTATGTTCATTGAGCTTGCCACTTGGTAGGGGAGGCAGTTAATAATCAAATGCTCTCTCACATACCATTTCAAACTGCATCTCTGACAATGAATGATGCTATCAACAGTCCATTGGAAGTGAATTTCACCAAGATGACAGATTAGGAATGGCTTCTTGGAAGAAATGATCTGGGAGCTGAGGGCTGCAGGATGGAGCAGGGGCTAGCCTAGGCAAGAGAAATCTATCAGTAGGAGCCATATGTGCTCAAAAAACTCTGATATGGGTAAGCCGTTGAAGAAAGCTAAGGGGATCATGGCATGTGGGATGAGGCCGACAAAGTAGGTCTTGAAGACCACAGTTAGAATTATGGTCTTTTGCTCAAGAGCATGAAAACACACCCATTTACAGGTTTTAATCAGAGAAAAGTAGGGTTGCTGGGCCTAGCTGAGACTAGACTTACTTTTGAAAGATCTCTGTATCTGATAGGTAGAGCTGAGCAGATGTGTATGGACCAGCATTGCACCCTTCTAAAAGTCTAGGGTTTCATGAGAAATGAAGAGAGTTCATTCTCTGGGGATAAAGATGGAGAGTGAGAAATGCAGTTGGCCAGGATAGGCACTTAGAAGGTGAAACTGACAGGAGTTGGAGATAGATTAGCAAGGTAAGGACAGTATGGAGGGTCACTCTCCAAGGATTCTTGTTTCCTTAACTGTGTGGCTAACCATTCTATGCACAGGGACAGTGCCCGATCCGACAGATCCTTAACTAGTTTTGAAGTTTGAGGATACATTTTATAATTAATTTAAAATGAACACTAGAATGGCAATATTTGTCAACTCAAAAGAACATATTGAAGAAGGAGGGAAAAGGAAATAAATTACCATGTATTCATCACTTTCTTTGGAGTCTTTTAATTTATCTTCATTCATCTTTCTAGAAACTTCTAAGGTGGACATTCTCCTCATTGACTGAATCAAAAAAAAAAAAAAGATTCTGAAAGATCTAGTGACTTGCCTAAGAATACAAAATTAAAGATAAGGAAAATATGTATTGGGTCTCAGGCTTATATGAGACCAACATTTATTGAAAGCTTTCCACCACAAAATATTTCCTCTGTACCTATTTCATGTTGGATTCCAGCCCTGGGGGAATTTACAGGAAGATGTAAATGCAAATCTTAGACAATGATGGTTATAATTCCACAGTGGAGGTTTAAGCAAGATGCCCTGGATCTGTAAAGGAGAAAGCCTCCGATTTCTCTGTGCCTTCTGGAGAAAAGAGATGCTGAGCTGGGTCAGAGAAAGAGATTCACTTTGAACAGGGTCAAGGTTGCACAGATATGGCTGCCCTCTGTGAGAGAGAGAGAGATTTATCACATGGAGAGGGAGAAGAAGGAGGGTGTATAAAGATATGTTAACGCTACTAGAACTCTTGGCTACCTTTAGAGACCCAATTTGCTCATGAAAACCATAACCGAAAATCATATTAAACATACTTGATAACAGTAAAGGACTAAACCTCATTAACAATCTTCAAATAATTTATAATTACTATTATTAAAAATAACTGAACAGAGGCATAAATATGCAAAGTTCCTTTTCATTTCTTAAGCCACCATTTACAAACAAGGCAGCTCTTTCTATATCTGAGCACTACCTCAGAGAGCCGTTAGAGTCCAGTGAAGAGGGAAACAATCCTGAGAAATAAGCAGGATTAATAATTAATGACTGGTGCTTTGAACCCCTTGGAGCTTTTCTCTTTCTTCCTCCTGGGGAGTGAAGAAACACAGGAAAATTAACATAAGCACTACAATTAATGAAGATATTTTTACAGATCGATTAAAATGTGTACAAGAATCTGGTAAGCATGTTTGCCTCTGGGAGGTTGGTCGCGAGAATGGAAAGAAACTAACTTTTCATAGTATGAGATTATGTATCTCTTGAATTTTTAAAAAATATGTAACTAAATATATTTTTAAAAACCCATTGTTTTTGTGTTCTGAAAGCCACCATGATGTCCATAGAAAGATTATGGATTCAGACCTGTAACACTAGAGCCCAAGTTTCTTCATTCACAAAGCCCAGGGACTCTCTCTTACCATGAATGGTTTATAATGAGGATTAGGGACTTCATATACTTAATACCTGGCCTTCAGTTCATATCCAATAAAGTAATTGTATCATTGAAGAGTAAAAGCCTTTTTTGATAGGTTGTCGGTAAATAAAATATTTTCTGGCTGAGTTTTAGGTCTGAAGAGGTTCTGTATGTAAAAACATTGACCTGATACTGAAAAGAGTAAAAGATGTGAATGCCTCCTTCGTAGTGTTTCTGGGCCATAGGAGAATTCCACATTCTAGCACCAGGACCTAAATGGGAGGGAAGAGAATAATAATAAATAAAAACAAAAAACAATAAATTGATTGTTATTATTATGCTCAGAAAGCTTATCTGTCCCAGGTGCAAACTAACTTCCTCTTCATCTCATTTTATTTCCTAAGAGAATTCAAAGTTCATCTATTTCAGTGTCTTGCATTACCTAAATGTTACGGACATGGTTTGGGCATTAAACTATTACCATTTTCAAGTTCTGGATTAAGAAACTAATTACAAGGGTTTAATAGTTAAATCCTAGCTGCCAAGTCTTATGAATATTACAGTGCTATCTATAAGGCTGTATAATTCTTTGATCTGTTGACATGGTAACTGTTTTGTGAAAGCCATCTGTAAGGTTGTAGTCAATCTTCAGAGCAGTCCTCAAGAATTGTGCTCAAATATGACCATTGAAATCTGGGAAGCTTGTTATTAAAAGCATGACCAACAAAGTGGTTAATTTTCCTCCGAGAAGATGTCAATTAACCCTAATAGAATTATTTTGGTGCTGAGTTTGTTTAATCAAACATCACAAAATAATTGAGCTCAGAACAAATGGCTTATTATAGAAATGTGCAGGTTGGCAAGAAAGACTGGAGAGTGCATTTCAATAATGCATATATATTAAGTTACTTTTTCTCATTAAAATGAGCAATTATGGAGGAGCCTGGTGCTCCAGGCATCAATAGGATGTGTGGCCCATACATCACTGCTCGGCCTCTCATCCCAGAGTGGGTCCAGGGCTCTGACAGAGGGGAGCACTTGGAGGTTTGAAACAAAGGAAAAGTGCTGCTTATTTATCACCTATCAGATCTGGGGAGGACAAAACCCAAGGTTTGTGACACACGTTGATTTACAGACATCCTACAAGCCCTCCCTGCACCCATGGTCTCCAGAAACATCTTTAAAAACATAATTTCAGCCACTATTTCAAACCTCTGGCTGCACTTAAGAATCATATAGGGAGCTTTTAAAATCTACTGATATAGAAGCCCAAACAATTAAGTCAGACTCCCTCCTGCTAGGGCCTTGTGTTGGGTATGTTTCCTTTTTTTTCCTTTTCCTTTCTTTTTTTTTTTTCCTTGTTTTTTTTTTTTTTTTCTTTGACATGAGTAAAGTTCAAAATCTCCCAACATATCCTAGGCAGAGACTAGTGCTTTGAGCCATCAGTCATTGTGTGGGGTTATTTTTTAACTTTTCTGCAAAGGTGAGTTAACATAGAGGGTGAGCCTATCAAACCTGATTTGCACAAATCAGTGATTTTACCCAGTGTATTAGCTCAGGCTGCTGTAACAGAACACCCTACACTGAGTGACTTCAACCTCAGAAATGTATTACCTCCCAGTTCTGGAGGCTAGAGTCCAAGATCAAGGTGCGAGCAGGCTGGTGTCTGCTGAGACCTCTCTTCCTGGCTTGTAGATGCCAACTTCTTGCTGTGTCCTCACGTGGCCTTTACTCTGTACAGGCACTCACTCCTGGTGACTTCACTTCTTACAAGGACACTGGTTCTGTCAGATTAGAGCCCCACCCTTAGGGCTTTGTTCAACCTTAATAATCTCTTTAAAGCCCCATCTCAAAACAGAGTCACGTGATGTTAGGGTTAGGGTTTTAACTTATGAATTCAGGGAGGACATTCTTCATGTCTATAAAACCCACAACGAACTTTTACTTTGAATTCCAGAGTTACAAATAATTGTGAGACACAGGCAAAGTAGGGAGAGGTCTGAAAGTACCAACACCGTTTCCTGGGTCCTTTCTTGCCTTCGATCACACTTTTGACTCTAGGTAAGAAATGAGGTTTGTAAGTAATTTATGTAACTACATAGGGGGAAAAGGGTGTTTTTGGACATGAAACATCATTATTTTAAACCTTGATAGGCACACAGCTTACAAGATGTTTTCTGGGATATCATGCCCTGTAAATTTATAGATTCCAGCCAGTTTGTTAAAAATAAGCAATTTCACACTGACTAGATACATCCTGGTTAAAAGCATTCCATGGATAAGAATCTCCAGCTACTGTTGGTTTGTTTGCCCGGAAGCCCATTGTTATAAAAAGGATACATGACTCAGCAACTTCTTTTTTTTCCTGGAAGAGGCCCCCACATTTACCCTCCCTACCACTCCATAAAGGAAGAGAATACGTGGTAGCCCTGCTGGTAACGATATCCTTCCTAGTACTACCTGCAGCAGTCCCGAGCTGACCTCTTTCTTTGTCTCCACCCTTATGGAGAGTGTTGTTAATCTTACGTCTAAGCTCTGGAAACTCTGACTTCAGTTCCTTAACACTTTGCTGTTAAAATGTGGTCCGCAGACCAGCACTGTCACCTGGAAGCTTGTTAAAAATGCAAAATCTCACACCCACTCCTGGCCAAGTGAATCAAAATTTTGCACCGTAACAAGATTGCCCAGGGAATGTGTTTGCATGTTCAAGTTGGAAAGGCACTGTTGTAGCATGCCAGTCTTCGCCTCAGGGCCTTTGCTGTAGCCCTGTTAATTCCCATGCTTCTGTCCTTACCTTTCTAAGGTCATAGCTTAGAAATCACCTTTTCTCTTTCATCTCTTGAGAGGAGCTGTCCCCATGTTATTCTTGCATTAGCACATTATTCATTCCCTGCTTAACACTTGTTATAATATATTTTACCTATTATATTGTTGATCTGTCTGTCTTACTAACTTAAGCTCCTTGAGGTAAAGAATCCAACCCAACATGATCATCAGCCATATCCTAATCAACAACACTTTGTGTATACTAGGTGGACAGTAAATAGTTGTTGAATCAGTGATAAGCAAACTGATATTCCATGATCTGGTGTCTGTCTCTGTCTGTCTCTAACATTATCTTCTTTCTTTTTTCCTTGTAATCTGTATTTCAGCTCAACTTAAAATACTTAAAGTCCTTCATCCTCAACCCCATCGCTGAATTATTTACATGCTTTTTTTCATGCATTTGCTCAAGCGGCTCACTCTTCCTACATGCCTTCTCGCTATCTTGTCCCTCTAAACAGTGCACATTAGGGGTGCCTGGGTGGCTCAGTTGGTTAAGCGTCTGGCTTTGGCTCAGGTCATGATCTCACGGTTAGTGGATTCGAGCCCCAGTCAGGCTCTGTGCTGACTGCTAGCTCAGAGCCTGGAGCCTGCTTCAGATTCTGTATCTCCCTCTCTCTCTGACCCTCCCCTGCTTGCACTGTCTCTCTCGGTCTCTCAAAAATAAAAAGCATTAAAAAAATTAAAAGTATAATAAAGAGTGCACATTCATCCAGAGACTCTGCTCCAATATCCTACAAAAGACAGCTAAAGGATCACTTGGGCTACAGTTGTATCTTGAGTTACATTGGATTTTAGTGACATTTACTTGCAAATCTCCAACATGACACTAGAATCTCATTTAGAGAGAAGAAATGTGTTTCTCATATCTGTATTGTCATTGCTTAATGTGCATGAGCACAGGAACCTCTTAGTGAGTGGTCTTTGAATTATGAGACAGGAGAAGTACAAGATGATGTCTGGAGGATGATTTAAAGACCACCTATGTCTACTTCACCATTTTGCTGTGAGAGATCCTTTCTAAACATCATAGTTTTTGTAGTACTATAAGCACTTTCCATGATGAAAAAGTACTTTTAATATCCCTTTATTTAGTTGTCTACCAGTCTGGAAAGATAAGCTGAATCAAATAAACACTTCATTTGCCTTGCTTGCTGAAGATAACCTAGCTTCTCCATGTAAAAATAAACAAATATGCCATTCTCATCCATTCAAGTTATCATGACCAAATATCATTCACTGGGTGGCTTGTAAACAGCAGAAGTTGATTCTTCACAGTTCTGGAGGCTGGGAGGTCCAGGATCAAAGCATCAGCAGATTGGGTGTCTGGTGAGAATCTGCATCCTGGTTCAGGGACCCCTGTCTTCTCATTGTGTCCTCAGGGCTGAAGGGGAGAGAGAGTGCTCTGGGATCTCTTTTGTAAGGACACTAATTCCATTCAAGATGGCTCCACCTTAGTGACGTAATTACCTCCCAGAGGCCCCTCCTCCTAATAACATCCCATTGGGATGGGCTTTAACATAGGAATTTGGGGGAGAAATCAGTCCATACCATTTCCTGTTTGGTTTAGAGGTCACTTCCCTCCTAGCTTTGTGAACTTTAAATGTATGAGATCATAGACTCCATTTCTTAAATAGTCTAACATCTTCACAGCTTTCTGGAACTCCTCATGGCATGGGACAGAATTCAGTGGTAGTAGATGGCTACTTACTTAGATGTAGTAGGAAGGATTCCGAAGGGCTTCTTACCCAAATATGTCACTACCACATCTTCTGAGCTGGCACTGAATCTATAATTCCAATTATTTGAGTTGTTTCCTTGGATTAATATGGAGGTGTCTATTAAAGAGGTGAATTTCCAATACATCATTGCAAAGTATATGCTTTAAAAACAATGCTGCCTTAAGCTTAATTTATAGGCAGCTGTAACCCATTTCCCTGTAATATGAAGGTTAACTTTTTAGTTTGGCTTGCCTGGTGTTCATCAGGAAGACACATTTAGCTCAGTCTTACTGACCTGAGTAGGGGAAGGACATGCCAGTTACCATGTGTGGTAAAAGGGATGGAGGCAGTGAAAAAGAGAAGTCTAAAGAATATATGAATACTAGTTGATTCTCTTTCTAATGGAAAATCAGGGGTTCCTAGGTGGCCCAGTCAGTTAAGCATCCAACTTTGGCTCAGGTCAGGATCTCATGGTTCCTGTATTAGAGCCCCAAATGGGGGCACCTGGGTGGCTCAGTCGGTTAAGCGTCCAGCTTTGGCTCACTCATGATCTCACGGTTCATGGGTTCGGTTCGAGCCATATGTCAGGCTCTGTGCTGACAGCTAGCTCAGAGCCTGGAGCCTGCTTCAGATTCCTTGTCTCCCTCTCTCTCTGCCCCTTCCCTGCTCATTCTCTGTCTCTCAAAATAAATCTCTCCTTGCCTTGTTATTCCTCATAAGGTTTTGTCAGCTTTACCCTAAATAGTCAGTGATTTCCCTGTTCTTATTATGTTCCAGGTACCGTTTAAACATTATAAATTTAGGGGGGCCTGGATGGTTCAGTTGGTTTAGAGGCAAGCTTCAGCCCAGGTCATGATCTCACAGTTCACAGGTTGAAGCCCAGAATCAGGCTCTGTGCTGACAGCTAGCTCAGAGCCTGGAGCCTGCTTCAGAGTCTGTGTCTCCCTCTCTCTCTCTGACCCTCCCCTGATTGCACTCTCACTCTCTCTCTCTCTCTCTCTCTCTCTCTCTCTCTCTCTCTCTCTCTCTCTCTCTCTCTCTCTCTCTCTCAAAAAAAATAAATAAAAAAGCATTTAAAATAAATTAGAGCCCCAAATGGGGTTCTGTGCTGACTGACAGCTCAGAACCTGGAGCCAGCTTTGGATTCTGTGTTTCCTTCTCTCTGTCCCTCCCCTGCTCTTGCTCCCTGTCTCTCTCTCTCTCTCTCAAAAATAAACAAACATTAAAAAAAACAATAAACAAAAATACTCATTTTAAATGAAAATTACTTAAAGCAGTCTCATATATACAGTTGTATGTGATTCTCTATTAACTAACTCCACTTTATTGGTGAGGAAATGAAGCTTCATAGAAGCCAGAGATGATCCAACTAGCATCTAGATAGGTGACAATCCAGTTGATGTTCTTTTACTTGCCATGCTCTGACAGAGTACACTCATCCAAGAAAGGAAAAGATCTGAAATATGATGCTAGAATCCCAAAGTATTAATAAGCTAGTGTCACTGTTTCCTTAGTGTTATTGGACAGATACAGATTCTGCAGGATGTTGAGAAAATCAGTGTTACAGAAGGGTAAAGAATGTTTGATCTGTTCTAAGATGAATTAGAAACCACTGGCTCAAATTAAAGCATAGTTTCTCCTTAACTGCAGAATTTCTCAGGCTCTTTAATAAACTGTTCTGTGGCTCCTCTTGACATGACAGTGTTTAATGGGATGCAGCTGGGGTGCAGAGAGGTTCCTATGTTCAAAATAATATATTGCAGGGCTAGTATTCATCAGAATGAAATGTGGGATAAGCTTCAAAAAAATCTGTATAAAAACAGTTTCTTCCCTGTAGTTTAGAAAAGGGAAGCAAGAGATTCAGAGACTTACAAAAATAGAGAGGAGAAAAAAAAAACCAGAAGGAATATCAAAAGCCCTTCTTGTCTCAGATGGTAAACTGACTGATCAGCATTCCTCCCCCACTTACCTGGCAGAGAGCGTGACTCACCCCAGGTGAGTGGGTGAAAAGCAATTTGCAAGTTGTCTCCGGTGTGAAAACCTAAGATGAATGGCTGAACTGGTTAGAAAAGATTTAGTAGCAGTGATATGAGGACTTCTATTGTTCTTGCTTGTATAGTTTGTCATATTTAAGGAAGTCAGACTTGGGATGCTCAAACAAAAAGGAAGAATAAAGGAGTGTCCAAGGACATTAACAAGAAGGCTTTTTTTTTTTTTCTCCTAAGGATTTATCCTTTTATGTCCTTGTCCTGCGCGTTTTTCCTTGGAATGGAATCTGTGGTGGTTCCAATCCACCTCCTAGGCTCTAAAGGATTTTAAAAAAATACATGGCAGTTCCCAGTTTTCAAAGTATAAGAGGTAGAAGAATAATATAAGTAAAAATGCTAAGAGATGTCAACAAAGGGAAAGGGTATTTATAGCAAAGAGGCACCAGGGAAGATTTGGCGCATTTGAGCTAGTTGTTGAAGAATTAGGGGAAAGCATAACAGCTAAAGGATGAATGTGAATGGAGTAGTGCAAATGGAGAATCACGGGGTGTCACAGGAAGTATAAACAGTGCCATTTGCTAGAAGAGTAATGGATGTTGGGGTGGTTGGTAAATGCTGATGAGGCAGGAGAGGAGGGTCAGGGGTCTGCTTTGGAGGGACTTGATTGCCAAAATCATGTGTCTGCACTGCGCCAGGTGGGCATTGGATTTTAATCCAGGCTGAAATGGACCCACACTCACCTTCCAAGACGGCACTCTGGCAAGTTCATGACAGAGTCTTTTTGGGCAACTCTCCTAGGTACAGGGTGAACATAAGGAAACAACTCGGATGTGCTCTTTTCAAGGGGAATGGGACAAAGAAGTAAACATCTAGATGTTTCATTGACTATAACTGCTATAAAGAGAAATACCAGAGTGATAAGGTAAGAAGTGAAATGAAATACCTAAAATCAGAGAGCAATTAAGAGAACACAATAACGATAACTCTAGTCAATCCTTGTTGTTGGGAACAAAGACAAAAGGGGTTCACAGAAGACTGGAGAAAATTTGCAGCTGTTATTTTCTAGGGGAGCAAGGGAAGAGGGTAGCAAAAATGACAGCATTGTCAATAATCATTATTTGAATAGATAACTTATTTAGCTTTCACCATGTATAAAACAATGTATGTCACATACATTAATTTTCTCAGTAAGTCTTGGATGTACTCTTCCATCTAAATTTTGTAGATAAAAAAAAATAAAGTGCAAAGAACATAAGTGCCTTGGCAAGATTATTCTGTTAAGATTTGAGCACATGTCCCTCTGAGTTCCACATTCATGTTAAGTACTCCAGTATATCAAGACAGGTTGAAGGGTGTCCTCTCCCTTTGTTGATATCCTCATCGAGAAAGGGAAAGAAAATGCTATGTTCAGTTTTTGATTCATAGAGTCTGAAATGCCCCTATCGCATTATCACTGATGATATTCCATTGGAAGAATCAGCACTCAAGATTGGGAGAATTGGGAATGGCCATCCTAATGTTCTTTGCATGGCTTAAGCTGCTAACTGAAGCCCTCAGCTATTCTAATGACAGTTACTCAGGAAGCTACAATATGTCTGGCACTATGCTAATTCTTTAGACATATTATCTCATTTAGTCTTTATAACAGATAAGCTTGGCAAACAGACACTCTGATTGTCTACTTGCCTTTGGATATAAAGTCTGGACACAATGAAGTCTGTTTTTGAACCCAGGAAATTCAGACTTTCCAGAACATGCTCTTTCTACTTTGAGCTATAGTGAAGCTTACTAATAGAGAAGGTAGTAGTCAGAGAAAATTTTGTTACCCAAAACTGGATTTGCCTCTTGGTAGATGCTGACTGAACCAATGAATAGGAAATGGGAGGATTTTTTTTTTTTTTTTTTGCAACGAGTCAAGGAGAACACCGGGGATCTTTCCCAAAGCTGTATCTCCCTGAACCACAAAACTAGGGAAGTTTTAAACTTAAGGTACTTGCATGCCAGGCAGTTCAGCATGGATTTGGGCCACAAGTCATCTTAAGGTGACAGAATCCAGGTCAAGTTTATGAGGTTCATCAAAAGTCAGTTTCATCAATTCTCTGGCCTTCATTGTTTAGTATTTGAGTGCTCAAAAGGCTTTAAATCTTACCAAGATGATTCAAGAATATGCATCATGTCAATCAGTCTTTACTTTTGAACAAACACTGGAACTTTGAACACTGATTTATTGTCCAGTTGTGGCTGTTCTAACGTTCTTTTGTTTCCTTAAAATCATTATCTACTGGAGTCTACTCTTCTGCAGTTTCAACATATTCAAGGAAGTTCTGCACGAAATGTGCTTTGAGCAAGTAGTGCTGGTCAGGCATGATCACAAGATGGCCATAGGCCTAAAATGACTTTTCTTATGTCAAGGAAGCTGTGCCTTGTCTTCATTTCCCCAGAGACCCCTAGATCTTTCTGCCTATATAATCAGGTGTAACTGAACCAACATGAGTTTGCTTATTGGTGAGTCAGAAACTGCAGGAGGTTGAGTTGTC
>PISW01015373.1:0-17142 GCA_004023785.1 Mungos mungo | reverse complement strand
AGGCACCCCTGGATTTCCTCATTTGAAGATGTTTAGATGATTCTAATGCAGTATCTCCCAAACAGTATTCACCACACTGCCTCATCCTACTCTTTTTCCTTCCCTCAAAGAGCAACACCAACTATCTATTCAAGAAGGTAGAAATCATGAACAATGTCTCCCCTCTATCTCTCCTCCAATATCTCCCATCAACCATTCATCACTTCTTTTAGAGTCTGACTCTAAATATCTAAGCCTTCTTCACTCCCATTATCTAAACTTCACTTTTGTAGATTTCCACTCAATTTCAGTGTTCTAACTGGGCTGCACCCCACTCCATCCCCCATATACTTACAAAGAGATCCTTCTGAAAAGCAAAGCTGGTCATCTGATTACCAAGCTTTAAAATAGCTTCCTACAAGGGCACATGGGTTGCTCCACTGGTTGAGCATCTGACTTTGGTTCAGGCCATGATCTCTCCCTTCCCAAGTTCAATCCCCGCTTTGGGCTCTGTGCTGACAGCTCAGAGCCAGGAGCCTGTCTTAGATACTGTGTCTCCCTCTCTATTTGCCCCACCCCATCTGACCCTCTCTCTCTCTCTCAACAGTAAATAAACATTAAATTTTTTTAAATAAAATAGCTTCCTAAAACTTTCAGGGAAATGTTCAAATTTCTTAGCATAAAAACATGGCTTTTCAGACTGCCTTGGAGAAATATTCAAATCTGTGGAGCCACACAGCCTGAAACATCGTAGGGGACCAAAAAGCAAAGAAGATATCAAAAGCTACTAGACTCTTCTCAAGAGGGCACAGGAACCAACTTAAAGGAGATGGGACAATTTGAGTATCAAAAGGAATGACTGCAGACACCTGTACACAGGGCACTAGGAGGGTGCAGAGCATGTGGCCTGCAGCCTGGGCACCTTCTCTGTACTCGCCAGGCCCTACCTGCCCTGGGCCAGGGGCTGAGCATGGGCACTTGCTCTGCTCTCCAAGAGTAAATTCATAGACAAAGGTAAATGGATAACAACAGAAAATGGTATTGGAACAGCGGGAATCAGAAATTTTGCACAGGAAGATTTGGGAGATGTTGTTTACTGTAGTCTGCCTGAAGTTGGGACAAAATTGAACAAACAAGAGAAGCTTGGTGCTTTGGTAAGTGTGAAAGCTGTCAGTGAACTCTGTTCTCCTCTAATAGAAGTAACTGTAATTAATGAAGTCTTACAGAAAATCCAGGACTTGTCAACAAATCCTGCTTTGAAGATGGTTATGAAGTGATCACGATAACACTCAATTCAACTCTTCAGAACTGGATGAATTAATGAGTCATGAAGCATTTGAGAAAACATAAAACCTGTTGAGGAAAACAAATGCAATCCCTAAATAAATTAGTATGAAATAACTTAATCTAGCATAGTTGTCTTAAATTAGTGGTGCGTAGAAAATTTAAAATAGCAACTTTAGCAATACCAGTAGAAAAAGAAACTACTCATGACAATGCTAATGAAAGAAAACATCCCTTAACTTTCTAATGATTGCAGATCAACCCAATATGCATCTTTTTTTTCTTTTTCTTTTTTCTTTTTTTTTTTTTTTTGCAAAACGCAATGATTTTTAGGCTAGTTTCTGGTTACAATATTTAGAATCCATAAATTATCCAAGGTCAAAGACTAGTTATAAAAATTATGTAATTCAAGGATAACATTGTGATCTTGAGCCTTAGGGAATATTGTAACTTGCTTACATCTGTCGCTGGATTGGGGTCAAATTACTTTGATGATCTTTCCATTGGGGGAGGAAAAAAAGGAATGACTGCAATGAGGTAGAAATATGTTAAATGTGTTAAAATAAAAAAGAAAGAAATGTGAGTTTTTAAGAGGATCTTGGAAACATGATATCAAAGAAAGATCCTGACCTCACCTCCTCCCACAGACACATCAAGCATATAGGTAAACATTGTACACCTCACTCTGAAAACAAAAGACTGGAAAAACTCATGTTCCACAGCTAGAAACATAAAGAAGAGGCCAAGCTGCAATGGAACCAAACCCCTGTCACAGCATCTCACAAGCAGTGGGAGTATTACAAGCAATTACAGGAGTACTACAGTATTACTCCTCATCCCTGAGGAGTGAGGGGTCCTGGAGATCTATACCAGGAAGACATCTGGCTTTGAAAGTCACACAGGGTCTAATTGTAGGAGAATCAGAGGGCTATAGGAGACCAAGTGTCTGCCCTTAAAGAACCAGAATGCTGTATCACTTGGTCCAAGACCCAGCACAGAGGCAACAGTTTGAAAAGCAGCTGGGTTATGCATAAAGGAGATTTATTGTTTGATTTTAGGGCATGTGCCTGAGGGGTAGAGATCTGTAGATTTCTCCCAGAACAGAAGCATTGGTGGGAGCCATTTTTCTGGCCCTTCTAAGCAAGCCAGTTCTATTTTATTACTAGCACCTTTTGACCCACCCTGGCATTCTCTTACAGACTGGCTCTGGCAGATGCCCCTCCAACGCAGGTCTCACAGCATAGCCTCGTTTGGAACCAGAGTCACCCCAGAGTGACAAAATCCCACTATACACCCACTGGGCAGCCCTGGCCTATACCAGTGTCCTTCCAAAGCAACTCCTGGCCTGGGGAGGAGAGAGCCAGCCTGACCACAATAAGACAATTAATCTATGACAAAGGAGGCAAGAATACAATGAGTAAAGTTTCTTCAATAAATGGTGTTGAGGCTACTAGGTATTTATCCAAGGGATAGAGGTGTTCGGTTCCAAAGGGGCACATGCACCCCAATGTTTATAGCGGTGCTATCAATAATAGCTAAAGTATGGAAAGAACCCAAATGTCTGTTAATAGATGAATGGATAAAGAAAATATGGTGTGTGTATATATATATACACACACATATATGTACATACACAATGGCATATTTGTCAACAATCAAAAAGAATGAAATCTTGCCATTTGCAGCTATGTGGATGGAACTAGAGGGTATGTGAGGTGCCTGGATGACTCAGTTGGTTAAGTGTCTGACTTCAGCTCAGGTGATGATGTCACAGTTCATGAGTTCAAGCCCTGCATAGGGCTCTCTGCTGACAGTTCAGAGCCTGAAGCCTTCTTCGGACTCTGTGTCTCCCTCTCTCTCTGCCCTTCCCCTGCTCCCACTCTCTCTCTCTCCCTCTTTCTCAAAAAATAAACATTTAAAAAATTAAAAGAAAAGAACTAGAGGGTATGCTAAGCAAAATTAGGCAGAGAAAGACAAAAATCATATAACTTCACTCATACAAGGAATTTAAGATGCAAAACAGATGAACATAAGGGAAAGGAAGGAAAAATAATATAAAAACAAGGAAAGGGACAAACATGAGACTTTTAAATACAGAGAGCAAAATAAGTGTTTGCTGGAGGGATTGTGGGTGTGGGGATGGGCTCAATGGGCAAGGGGCATTAAGGAGAGCACTTGTTGGGATGAGCACTGGGTGTTATACATGGGGGATGAATCACTGGAATCTACTCCTGAAATCATTATTGCTATATGCTAACTAACTTGAATGTAAACAAACAAACAAAATTTAAAAAATAAATGGTATAGGGGAGGATACCTACATGCAAAAGAATGAAACTGGACTGTGTTTAACACAAAAATAAAAGTAAAATGAATTGATTAAAGACCTAAATGTGAGACCGGAAACTATAAGACACTTAAAGAAAACACAGGCCATGAACCCTTGGACATCACCCTTAGCAATCTTTCTCTGGTTCTGTTTCTCCAGGCAAGGGAAACAGAAGCAAAAATAAACAATTGGGACTACATCAAACCAAAAGCTTCTGCACAGCAAAGGAAACCAGCAACAAAATGAGAAGGTAACCTGCTGACTGGGAGAAAGTATTTGCAAATTATATATCTGATAAGAGGTTAGTATCCAAAATATATAAAGGACTCATACCATAAAAAACAAATAATCCAAAAAAAAAATAAGTAGAGGACCTAAATAGACATTTTTCCAAAGAAGAAATACAAATGGCCAATATACATATGAAAAGATGCTAAATGTCAGAGAAATGCAAATGTCAGAGAAATGCTAAATGTCAGAGAAATGCAAATCAAAACCACAAGGAGATGTCACCTCACACCAGTCAGAATGGCCAATATCAAAAAGACATGAAATAGCAAGGGTTGGCAAGAATGTGGAGAAAAGGTAACCTTCATGCCTTATTGGTGGGAATGTAATCTGGTGCAGCCACTGTGGAAAACAGTTATGAAGGTTCCTCAAAAAATTGAAAATAGGGGTTCCTGGGTGGCTCAGTCGGTTAAGTCTCCAACTTCAGCTCAGGTCAGATCTCACATTCGTGGGTTCGAGCCCCACATCAGGCTCTGTGCTGACTCTGTGCTGACTAAGTACTCTCTGGGAGTACTTAGGCCACAGGAATTGACAAACACTACTAATCAGGGCAGGTTTTTTTGCATTTTTTGTTTGTTTGTTTGTTTGTTTTAGAGAGAGAGCCTGTTACTAAATATTTCCCAGGAGAGGCACATGGGTAGCTCACTAGGTTAAGCCTCCAACTCTTGATTTCAGCTCAGGTCATGATCTTACAGTTGGTGAGATCAAGCCCTCAGTAGGGCTCTGTGCTGACACCACGGAGACTGCTTGGGATTCTCTCTCTTCTTCTCTCTCTCTCTCAACATAAATAAATAAAATCTTTAAAAAAATGTATTTCCCAGGGGGTGCCTGGGTTGTTCAGCCAAGCAACCGACCCTTGGTTTTGGCTCACGTCATACATGATCTCATGGTTCATGAGTTCAAGCCCTGCATCCAGCTCCGCACTGATAGTCCAGAACCTGCTGGAGATTCTCTCTCTTTGCCCCTCACCTGCTCATTCTCTCTCTCTTTCTCTCTCAAAATAAATAAATTCAAGTAAAAAATAAAATTATTAAAAATATTTCCTAAGAAATCACTGAAAGAGTTATCTTTTCAGATAAATATTGAACTATTTGTAGCTAAAATTAAATGATGTCTGGGATCTGGTTTAAAATAATCTTGGGTGCCTGGTGACTCCATCAGTTGAGACTCTGCCTCTTGATTTCAGCTCTGGTCCACGATCCCAGTTTCATGGGATCAAGCCCTGCACTGGGCTCTGAGCTCAGTGTGGAGCCTGCTTGGGATTCTCTCTCTCTCTCCCTCTGCCCCACTTCCCCTTTCACATTCTCTCTCTCTCTCAAAAAATGTTAGAAAGAGTAGAAGAAGAGAGTAAGTGTATAAATGAAACAATATTAACTACATATTAATAAAGTTGAGGCTAGATGTTGAGCACATAAGGGTTCATTACTTTTCTTTCTGCCACTTGTTTATGTCTTTAAACTTCCATAAGAAAATGTTTAAAACAAAAACACAAAGGCCCTCCAACATATGCTACCTGGTCCTTTACTTAGTGTTCTACCACAAACACTTTTCATTCCAGTCTTATTTGCGGTTCCCCAAGTATGCAGGTCTTTCCATGTCTTTACAAATGGTGTCCACTTTGCCTGAAATTCCTTTCCCTCCTTCATTATACCCCACTGTTCCTCTCATTAAGCCCCTTTTCACCCTTTGGATCTCAAAATCACCTCAACTGGGATATAATTTGGATCCTGTGATTGTCCGGCATGCTGACCATATCTCTGAATAATAATACAGCAGCTAGCATGCGTTCAGCACCTACTTTATGCCAGGTTCCAATATTAGTGACCTAATCCACACCACAATCCTGTGAGGTCAGTGCAATTATTAGTCTTATTCAGATAAAGAAACTTAGAATGAGGTTAAATGAGAGCTCCCAGGAAAATATTGAAACCTAGTCTCACTTCAGAGTTTACACTCTTTAACAAAACACTGTGTTCCCTTGACAATGTTGTGCTGCCTTCATTCCTCTACCATACGATCCATAACTCCCTAATTGCCACTCTTCTCACCTTTCCTCATTAGACTGGAAGTTCCCCAAAACAACATCTTGATACAGTTCTCCAAACACCAATGTTTACCAACCATTGTGTGACTAATTCTGCAGGTTTTCCTCTAAACCAAATGTTTTCAAACTGTGCTCCTTCAACCTCTACAGGTAAGTCAGAAGTGGCATATGGGCCCTCCTGATATGTGACATCCTAAAGAAAGGGTGCATGTGCGGATCCTCAGAACTACCACCCCTGATTTAACCAGTGCATGCTTTATGTACTGCAATTTGCAATGAGTTTGAAGTAGGAGTCCCCCTACTAAACCAAGTTTAAAAATCATTGCCCTAGATCCAATCAGGGTGCCTTTGTTGTAACCACTTCAGAAAACAGGGGATCTCTTTTTGGCTACACTACTGAAAGGAAATTTCCCAATATCCTGCAATGGTTACACTGTTTTTTCAAATTTAAATTTTCTGTATGTTCCTGAATTCTTATTCTGTTTCTTATTCTAAATTGTAAAATTAGGAGAAGGAATTAAAATGGCTAAGGATTGTCTTTGGTTTCCTAGTAACTTACTTCTTATTCTTTGAGCTAAGCCTTTCCCTCCTTTCTCTTCTGTTCAAAGGCTACCCCAAGCTTTTACACCCAGAAAAAGCTTACCCCCTTTAGGTAGGGTATGAATCCCACAGTGATATGTAGTATGGTGTTATCAGTGACTTATATATTGCTTTAGGTATTAAATCTGGTCCCTGAGGCTTGGGAACCCCTGCAATAAAAAATAGGAGATTGGGCCATTCTGAGATCCTCCTCCAACCCATTCAAGGGCACCATATACCATGCTATCCCCAAACCACCAAGAATAAAAGGCCCAGTCAGTTGAAGGGTATACTTTCCCAACTCCAGAAAGAGTCATAAGGTATGCAATAATTGAGTGAGAGTCCTTTCATATGTATGTAGGCTCTCAGGTAGGATGCCCTGATGTCTTGGAAAAGGAGGTGGCAATTCAATCCCACTGCTGGACCAGTAGCTCTAAACACTTGGATGCTCATCAGAATCTACTAAAGTCCAATGGGAAAATACATATGCTCCATATGCTCAGATTCTGTCCCTTCTTCATTTCAACAAAGACATACTTATATAACTGCTCTTGGAAGGGCCTGGAACCTCTGGTTTTGATATGTTCCACAGAGGACTTCAATGTACAACCAATACTAAGCAACATGGCCTTAGATGTTGAGTACCTAGAGGGTGGGGCTTGTATTTTATGCATGTTTGAATCCCTAGTGCCTTTTAATAAAACAAACTGGAACAAACTGGACATCTCCCAAAAAATACATCTTTATCCATTCCCTCAATCCCCTCTTCACAAGACAGAGACCAATTGAGAGGCTGAGTTATCCTTCAGATTGAGGTTGTTGCTAGGTACCAAAAGAAGTGGTAAAAAAAAAAAAAAAAAAAAAACCTCTTGGAATACAAGGTACTCAGATATATATTCTCTGTTCTCTGTTAGCAGTGCCCCAGAGTCTGAAAAATATAAAGAAATTTGTCATTTTCCCCAGGAAATCTCCAGCTTCAGCAAAGGGAGGTATTAGAACTTAGTACTGAGCAAAAGGATCCTTAATATAAAAGCTTTGGTAGGAAAATCTTTTGGGGTGACTGGGTGACTCAGTCAAGTAAATGTCCAATTCTTGGTTTTGGATCAGTCATGATCTCACAGTTTATGAGATCAAGCCTTGAGTCAGGCTCTGCTGACAGTGCAGAGCCGAATAGGATTCTCTCTCACTTTTTATCTGCCCCTCCCCTTCTTATTCTCATTCTCTCTCTCTCTTTCTCTCTCTCTCTCTCCCTTTCTTTCAGCACCCCCCCACACTCTCTCTCTCCCTTTCTCCCTCTTTTTCTGCTCCTCCCCAGAGAGGCAGTGAGCTCTCTCTCTAAATAAATAAATAAATAAACTTAAAAAAAAAAAAAGGAAGGAAAAACTTTTGACATTAGACAAGAAAATACCAAGTCCCAATTAGTCCAAACCAGGAGACATCTGCCATGCTTTCCAGGGCTTTCAACTGAAGGCAAATAACAGCAATTCTTGGATATCTAGTAGTGTTAGACCTTTCCGTGCTGAAGCGAGTCACCGAGAGTGAAACCCATGGACCCAAACCGGAGATGGTGCATAGATTTATTTTAGTTCAGCTGAATGGCCCCTCCTGAGTAGTGGCAAGTCCTCAGGAGAGAGTACTGCCAAGCAGGAGCTCGGGGTTTTTAAGGGCTTTGGCAAGACAAAATAAGTCATCATTTAGTTAGCCAATCATAGTTTACAGCATTTTATAGTGGTCAATCAAATTTTGACACACAAACGTAGATTTGGTAGAGACCTATCAATTTTAGAGTTCTTTGTCTTAGGAGAAATTTGAAGTGACCAATCACAGGTCCAAAGGGGAGGCGAAGCAGATGCACAGAAGCAAGAACTTTGCGGTTAAAGGGTGGGATCTAGCAACAGTATCTTAGAAAACAAGTTAACCTTTAAGTTATAATTTATGGGTTACATCTTAGCATTCCCAGAGCTCAATTTCCCAACCCTTGATTGTTCAAGCAGAAGGGCTGGAGAGTGAAACAATGGTTGGTAATTTTTCATTAAAGTCAGCTTGACCTGAGGAGGGTCTTACATTCCCCACTCCTGTTTGTTAGTTATTCAAATCCTTGAATAAAGACTTTAGCCATTATCTGAGCTAACTCTGTTTTAGTGGGGAAAGCTTTTACCCACCTAGAGAAAGTGTCCACCATTACAAAGAGATAATGATAACCATACTGTCTTTCTTTCATTTTAGTGAAGTTTTTATATCTTTTTTCCAGGCATCTGTTTACGTAGTCCCTGTCCTGAAAAATTAAACTTAGGAGATGGGTTCTGCAGAAGTTATAATTCTAGTAGTAATGGTTGTCATAAATAATTTAGTTACAGACAGTTATGCTATCATACAGGAAGGGTCATTAGGCTGTTTATAACTCTAAGAGAAAGTTTCCAGAAAAACAGGATTTTTAAGAGACATAATGCCTGCTCTCCTGCACTACCTGTAATCTATAATCATAATACTAGAGAAGGATTAGTTTAACAGAAGCTTCTATTGAATGTGCTCTGTTCTTACAAATGGTACCTAGATTAGAGGTAATTAATACTAACAGAACATCCTATCCATAAATGGAATCTTTTCCTGTTTTCCAGCTTTCTGGGGCAACATTTGCCAGTCTGATGGCAAAGAGTAAGGACAGTTTATCTTATTGGGCTGGTGATTCCTCAGGCTTCTGTCGTGCATCGACCAGCCAGCTTCCAGGGTGTGGCTGGAGCAGGGCTGGAGATCTCAGGAGCCAGAGTCTTTTTGAGGGTCAGTTTAAGCTGGTCGACTGGATCTGGATCATCTCACCAGGTTGAGGGTTTTTCTGAGTTGACCTAATTAACTCCAGAGTGATGCCTGAAGCTTTAATAGTGGCTGAATTCTTTGTTAAGTTGTATATCTGTGAATCCTACCTTTAAGTTTTTAAAAGGGATGTCTCCCGTTTTTTAAAATATCATCTCCACAGAATAACAAGCACCGAAGATTGTGTATACATGAAATACTGTAACAATTTTCTTGAAGGTTACTTCAAGTTGTCTAATTTAGGCAAACAACAAACATTTAAAAACAATCAGAACTAGGATTTAACATTTATAGTGATGTGTGGTTGAAACAGTTTTTCTCTCTAAAAAACCTCCATTTCCAGAGATAGCCAAATTGAGACCAATGTATTTGTGGAACAAGTCAAGTCTTAACAACCTTGGCCTAATTATTTATATAAGCTCAGCAAGAATAAGGATTGTTTATGAGGATTTTATAAAGCTTGCTTTGCTGGGACCTTTTATAAGGAATCTCCAGGTTGAACTTCTAGTAGCCTCTCCAGGTCAGAAGCCAAGTCAAGCACTTTTCATCAGACAGTTCTGCAATACCTGTTGAATTGGGCAGATTTTTCTTCATGAGATTCCCAAGATATGCTGCGGTTCCTGCACCTGCCAGGAAGTGACCTATTTTACTCACCTCGGGAGGCTGCTGGGAACTCTGTGAGCAAAGTATCTTGCCAACATTTCCAAGAGGCCTTATGGCTCCATGTTTCATAAAGTTCCTTAGTTCCTTAAAGCTGTCTGGTCATATGAGAGTCTATGCATGACTTTCAGATATGACGTTCCAGTCAAAGCCTTGGTAAAATAACCAGTATTTCCAATAGTGTCCTGCTATAAAATGAACAGATTCTTATTGAACTTATGCAAACAATTGTAATTGCCATGAAAGAAAGAATACTCACTGTGAGTTTTTGAATTTTAGACGGTTTAAGTAGAGAGAAAAGATAAATGCTTTAGTTTACAAACAAGTACTTTATGACATTTCTGTATATCATAGATATCTTAAGAGAAAGTTTCTTAATCTGGATAAGCAAACATTAAAGAAACAACAACGTTTCCAACAAGAGTCACAAAACTATGATTTTTCTCAGTTCATTTAGTCCCATGTTTTTAATTCTTGTTTAGTCTGAATGCAGCTTTTTGCTCTGGAAATTTCTACCCATTTTAGTATTAATCTTAAAGATGTCAAATACCTGTATTTGTCCCAAAAGTCCTAATTATAAATCTCCTTAAAGAAGAAATACGTCTTGTGACAAATCTCAGAAATGGACACTGTTAAAGATCTGAGAGTTCATTCTGATGTAATTGACAAAGAAATTTAGTGACACTAAACACTGTCAGTAATCAGAGTATTAATTAATGACCTTATACCAACCCATTAAAACTTTATGAATTGCATATATATTTGAGCAGTTGCATCATTTACCCATGCAATACAACCTAAGGCCTATCATTGTACAACAGTGCTTTTCCAAGTAACCTGGCATCGTAAATAAAAGGGACTAATTGATCAAGACTTCTTTTACCATTTGAATACTGAGAAGTTTGTTAAAACCTTAGGAAATTATAAAACATATCCTAATTAGAATTACAGGTTATCACAAATCTCCAAACTCATTTACTAAACCAAAGTGGCAATAAAAGATCCCAAAGGTGAATGCATAGCCTTATATAGTTGTTGGCAAAACCTAGCTCTTTTAACATCAAGAAGTTTCAACTAAGCAATCAAAGACCTGATAAAGATGAAAGGTAAAGCTTTGGTTTTCTTAGCAGACAAAAAAAGCTTTGTTTATATTATCTAGTCAACAGCAGATCAACAATCCAAGAAAACTTTGTCATTTGAACAGAGAAAAGCAGAACTTAACCCTATACTAATGTACCTTTAAAATTTTATTTATCTTAACCTCAGTCTATCCTGAGCACACATAAACATTTTTTAATGATTTTTTTTCATGAACCTTCCTTGACTTTCTTTTGTCTTTAAATTTAGCCCCAAGGTCATTTCTCTCTGAACAACCAGTCTTATTTAGTATAAAATTACTTTCTTTTACCATTAACAAAAAATGTATTTTTATTTTTTCTTTTTTTTTACATATCTCCCATTTTCCTGTATATAGTGTTGCCTTGCTTTTTATTTTTAAGTCTTAAATATACTTAGCAGAATTTTAACTCTTAGGAAACCTTAGTCTTAGTCTTAGTAACTAACTGAAAGGTGTTTACCCCTGAGCTATTTTTTTTAAGATGGTAAATTTATGAACCAATTAAATACAAAGCAGACTTTTAACAGTTTTAAAAATCCCTAGTTTTTCACAAGTCAAAACTCAAAACCTACATCTAGTAATTAGTACTGTAGCCTTTATCTCATTGGATACCAATGAATTTAATCTCAATTTATCATGCAAGCAAAACTTTGGTTTTGGTTACCAAGAACTTTTAACATTATCTTAGCAATTACCCATGAAAACTATGAGACAGACCAAATTAACCACTGTAAGTCATTCTCCCAGGCCAACAGACTTAAATTAATTTAAACACTGAATAAGTTTTATTTGAGCCCATGCAAGACACTTTGTTTTCCATAGTTAATTTTTGACCTGGGAAGTTGGCAGGGGAAATCTGACCTTTGTGGTTTTTGCTATATTACTTAGGGCAAGGGGAGGAACTGATGTTGCCTGAAGCTTTTTTTTTTATTTTTTTTTATTTTTTTAGGAGTCAGTTATGTAGGTTGGCCCTTCCCCGTCCAGGTGGTGCAGAAAAGGAGTTGGGGAAGGGAGGGCAAAAGAGGAGAGGTGCCAGCAGGAGGCAGAGAATTTCTAGTTTAAAATTTTGTCAGCTCAGACAGGAGCAGACTGCAGGCTTCTTTTGTTTTATTTTAACCATTAGAATTAGGCAGTCCAGGTCAGTCCAAAGAAGACAGGAAAATCTCCTCAAAACAAAATCAGTTTTAGCAGTTGTGTGGGAAATATTTCCTTAACGTCTCCATCCTGAGGTAGACCAACTACAGTTGGCTCCAATTATAGCCATTAACCTGGGAAATGAATGAGGAAGAAGCCCTCCCACCTACTAGGCAGAGGAACAGAGAGAGTTAGCATCCCCTTTAGTCTGATTTTATCTCAGCCAGATCAATGAGGTATCTTTCTTTGTACAGTCCCAATCCCATAATGTCCCCGTGAGGCAGTATCACAAAGACAGACAGACAATAGGGTACGGGTGCCCCCTCTAATGAGGAGAACAGTCAGATGCTCATCTGGCTGTATCCTGAAGGAGCTTAGGTGATGCTTAGCCATAGCGGTCTCAGCTTTGTGACTTACTATCGGAAACTATTCCAATGTTGCCATAGACTGTATGCTGTTCACCACGGAATTGCAGATGGGCCCATTCAGACTCTGTAGGCTTTTGGGGACCTTAAGAGTGCCCACCCATGGAGCCACAGAATCGAACTCAGCAGGCAAGCCAGACCGAGCTGCACATTCACACTCACACACACACCAGAGGTTATTACATTCCCTCCCATAGAATGACAATGACAACCGGACAAAAACAGGTACAGAAGTGGCCACAAAACAGGTGTTTACAGGTTTACTAAAGGGCCTGACCAACGTCTCGGTGCGGCCCTGGGGTGGGAGGTAACGTTGTGTTCAGCCTCCCACTTAATACCCCAGACAGAAGCACATGTGCATTTAGAGTTCAGCTGATAAACTGGCTTACCTCCGGGGGTTCAGACAGGTTACTCTCACAGATTATTGGCGCTGTTTTAAGGGTGGCAGGAAAGACAAGGGTGTCTCCCTAGCTCCCAAGACCTAGATATCCCTGGAAGTGCACTTTGCTGTTACTAAAACTCTGCAATTAGTTTTAAGAGAACAATGATGCAATCATGTGGGCAGCTGTTCATATGCCTGTGTCCAAATATCAATGTAAGGAAATTGATCTGGATGCCCTGGATTTTTAGTCACCACTTGCCATATCGCCCAGCAGGCTGAGGGGTCAAAGGTGCCCTAAGGTGGCCATCTGATTCCAAAAGTTGGCCACTCCAATTCCCAGAGGGTCCATAACCTTCCCCTAGAAAATTTAATTCCATATTTGTCTGCCCTTTCAGGCGAATAGATGGCTTTGAGGTTAGTAAGAAAACACTTTAGAGGCATATAGGTTCTTGATCCTGAGCTGCCCATTGGGCCAAGAAAATTGAACAAAATGCTAGAACACAGACGGAGACAAGACAACCAGACAAAAACGGAACATATATGATAGACACAAATCATAGACCATTGAACATTTAACACAGAACAAATGGTTGGGTTGATCAGGCCCAACCCAGATGGTCTGAAGACCCTCCCAGACCAACGTCTTGGCTGGGACAGTTGGCAAGGTCTCAGGCTCATCAGCCACCTCTGACCCAACCTACAAACAGTCTCAACTGGCACAAACCTTACCTCCGGAGGTGATGAGAAAAAAAATGAGCTCAAAACAATCTCCAAAACTGCAGCCCAATGTTAGGGCCCAGCCGAGTGGAATTTCTCCTCTTGGGAACTCGCTGAGTCCTTCAAAATTTTAGACCTTTCCCTCTTGAAGTGAGTCACCGAGAGTGAAACCCATGGACACAAACAAAGGTGGTGTCCATTCATTTATTTTAGTTTGGCTGAACGTCCTCTCCCGAGTGGTGGCAAGTCCTCAGGAGAGAGCACTGCCAAGCAGGAGCTCGGGGTTTTTAAGGCTTTGGCAAGACAAAATAAGTCATCATTTAGTTAGCCAATCATAGTTTACAGCATTTTATAGTGGTCAATCAAATTTTGACACACAAACGTAGATTTGGTAGAGACCTATCAATTTTAGAGTTCTTTATCTTAGGAGAAATTCAAAGTGACCAATCACAGGTCCGAAGGGGAGGTGAAGCAGGTGCACAGAAGCGAGAACTCTGTGGTAAAGGGTGGATCTAGCAACAGTATCTTAGAAACAACTTAACCTTTAAGTTATAATTTATGGGTTACATCTTAGCATTCCCAGAGCTCAATTTCCCAACCTTTGATTGTTCAAGCAGAAGGGCTGGAGAGTGAAACAATGGTTGGTAATTTTTCATTAGGGTCAGCTTGACCAAAAGAGGGTCTTACAGTAGGACCTGAATGAAAGCCCAAGACTACTCCAATTCAATTTCTAATTAAACTCCTTTCTTTCTTTCACTCTTGACTTTTCACTTGGTCTCTCAGTGGAGTGAAACCCTAGGGAAGACCTATTAATCAATGCCCTGGTGTTATCAAGAGATCCAAAGTAACTGGTTTTGCAGTGAACTTCTAAAAACTAGGATCTGCACAGTGGATAGACAAGATTAAGTGACCAATGCCTCTGCCTGCAAAGTCCCAGGCAGCCTACATTCTAGGGGTGGATAAATTCTAATACCATCAAGAGGAATAAACATTAAACCCTCAATAACCAGCATTTGTTAGAGGCAAAACAAATGGATAGTCCCAGTGATTGTTTCCAGAGACCCATTCTAGGAAGCTCCAGTCTCAAATGGTGGTATGACTAAGTTGAAAGTTATGGAGGAGAAGTACTTGCCATAACTTGTGATCATAGGGAGGTAATTGTCCAAAGTTCCAGATCCACCCATGAAGCCGAAGTTGGTGCCACCATGGAACATATAGAAATTGAGGGAGAAACTATTGTTGAACATATCACATATCTCTTTCTTTAACACTGTACATAGGTAGGAAGAAAAGGAGAAATGAGGGAGAAAATTAAAGTTTAAAAGAATTAATAGCCCTTTGTAAGATGTTCAAACTGCATGTATTAAACATTTGTTTATGCATCATAGTCTTAGATAAATATATGTTTAGCTCAATGTTGCTGAAGCACTTAGTGACTTCTAACAGTGAGTAATCTAAAATCATGGTACCAGGAACATTTGCCTTCAAACTACATTTTAATGATCTTTGCCAACTCTCCTGGAAGCACATGGCAGATACTGTGGGACCAGAGGAAATTCTTCATCACCCAATGCACTCTCATTTAATTGCCCTGTCAGAACAACTCAGAACTCTGATTACTTTAGTAGCCTCAATAAAATAAAAGCAGATTCTGATTTTATGATAATTATATAATTGATTGTATTTTGTTCCTATTAAATTTCAATTTCAGTTACAATGACCTCTGGGGGGGGGGAGCATCCAATTTCAATTACAATGATCTGCATAGATGTTTCTTAAGGTGTTTATGTAATCACATTGATACTTATAAAGCTATAAGATCTAGCAGTCTTGTGCTCTAAATCTCAAGTACTCTCACCAGAAGGAAAAATTTTAAAAAACAGGCCAATGCCACCTGTGTCATCTATTCTCCTGAGGAAGGACCTAAGGAATACTTACTATGTGAGTCCACAGTATTGTAGGCAGTGCCCCATCCATCCAAAGAGCTTGCTGTATACACTATCATCAGTATGGGGGTATGACCCTGAGAAAAATTAAGTGCCAATTTAGTAAAGTTTGGTACAATTTAGAAGCCCTGAATCACTTAGGAGGGAACTGTGAGTTTCAGTTCTCACAACCCCCTAAGTTGTGAGAATTAGTTTAGCTTTTAGAATTAAAAACATCCCCTCACTGCCTACAAATTCTGAGTTCTACTCTCCATTCTCAGATCATTTTCCTGGTATTATTACTCCTCTTGGGGTTTCAATGGACTTCTCCCTTGAGCTTTGGTAAAACCAACTGCCATTGCCACATTTCCTTTTCTAGAACAATTGAATCTCTTCATTCCCGTAAGTGACCATATTAGAGGTCTAGTAAAGAAGTGCCTAACCAAGGGGAAACACTAAAAATGTTCAACAAATGACTGCTAAAAATGTTGAATCCCACTAAATAAGAATTCCCAAATCCCAGAATTGTGTTTTCTTTTTATTCAAGTATAATTAACATGCAGTGTTATATTAGGTTCAGGTGTACAATTCAGGATCAACAATCCTATACATTACTCAGTGCTCATCATGTAAGCTTAATACCCTTCACCTATTTCACCGATCTCCCCACCAACCTCCCCTCTAGCAACTACCAGTTTGTTCTTTGTATTTAAGAGTTTGTTTTATGTTTGCCTCTTTTTTTCTTTGTTTGTTCATTATTTATTTAATTCTACAAGTGACATTGTACGGTATTTGTCTTTCTCTGACTTGTTTTGCTTAGCATTATACCTTCTAGACATATCCATGTTGTTGCAAATGGCAAGATTCCATTTTGTTTTATTGCCATGTGATATTCCACAGTCACACCATGGAATATTACATATGCATATTTAAAAATTCACATTTGTATACATATACGTTATTTAAATACATATAAAACAATCACATTTTCTTTATTCATCCATTATCACACATAGGCTGTTTCGATACCTTGGCTAATCTTGCTATGAACATAGGAGTATAGATATCTTCATTTCATTTCCTTTGCATATATACCCAGAAAAAGACTTCTAGATCATATAGCAGTTCTATTTTTAATTTCTTTATTAACTTCTATACTGTTTTCCATAGTGTTTGGACCAGTTTACATCTCTACCAACAGTATACAAGTTTTCCTTTTTCTCCACCTCCTCCCCAGCATTTGTTATCTCCTGTCTTCTTGGTAATTGGCAGCTTAAGAGGAGTGAGGTGATACTGTGTTTTGATTTGCCTTTCCCTGATAATTAGGGATATTGAGCAGCTTTTCATATACCTATTGGACATCTGTATGTCTTCTTTGGAAAAATACCTATGCAGGTGTTGGGGCCCATCCAGCCAGAAGTGCTGTGTGGCCTTTGGGACCCTGCTTCCCCTACTTGAAAACGTGTGC
>PISW01015372.1:0-17149 GCA_004023785.1 Mungos mungo | reverse complement strand
GGGGCGTCCTCCCCAGGCCCCGCGGCTCCACACGCCAGCGGAGGAGTCCTGCCTTCTGACCCCCAGAGTCAGTGTCCGGGCCTGGGAGCCCTGCTCACCTCTCCTCTACCTGCGGCCTGCGGCATCCCTGCACCTTGTGAAGAGGGAGCAGAGCACACGCAGGGCACACGTGGGGTCCGGGCCCTGGGATGCCGGTGCGAGAGGGGGCGGGGGGAGGGGCAGGCCTGCAGGCTTGGGTTAGGCTGTGAGGTCACTGGGGGGGGGAAGAAAGTGCTCAAAATGAATCAGGGAGGTTGGCTGGTTGGGTCACAAGGGTCTAGGGATGGAGCCAGACCCCTAGGAGTGCCTATTACACTAGGGCAGCAGAAGTACAGTTACACCGAGTCAGATGCGGGCTGGGATATGCACCGTTACAGACGGCCACATGGTTCCTGGCAGCACGGGCATGCGACTTCTGAATTTAGCTTTGCGGGTAGGTAGGGTCTCGCAGGCAGAGACGGGAAAGCGGGAAGTTTTAAGCAGAGAAACTATAGGAGTAAAGATTTAGGGGCAGGCCAGGAGGCAGCATATTTGAACTTTTTTTTAATGTTTATTTTTGACAGAGAGACAGAGCATGGGTGGGGAAGGGCCAGAGAGAGGGAGACACAGCATCAGAAGACAGGCTCCAGGTTCTGAGCTGTCAGCAGAGCCCAAGGCGGGTTTGAACCCACAAACCGCAAGATCACGATCTGAGCGGAAGCCAGACCTTAACCGACTGAGCCACCCGGGCGCCCAAGGAGGCAGCATCCTGGATAACTGAGTGGGTCTCTTGGGCTGGAGGACAGCGTTTGCAAAGACTGGGGTGACCGGGGTGGGGATGGGATGGGGAAGGCAGAGCAAAGAGTCAGGAGATGAAGCACAAAAGGCAGGGGGTTATCGGGTTGTAAAGACCGTGTGTCATGTGAAAACGTCAGACTGCGTCGTGGAGAAAACAGGAGGCTGCTGAAGGCCGGAATCACATCTGAGTTGTAGATTGCAGAGAGGGATGACCAGAGTTGGGGGGGGTGACTGGGGGGAGACCCCTGCAGGGGGCTGGCAGCAGGGAGCCTGATCCAGAACCCAAGCGGTGGGGGGAGGAGCAGGGAGGATGCGGGCTTTCCTGGTGGGTGGGTGACTGGGTGGGGCGGGCTGGTCAGGAATTCAGGAAAGATGGGAGCGGAAGCATCCTTGTCGGGGGCGGGGCCGGTGCTGGATTCCGCAGGAGCAGGGCTGGGGTCCTGGATTCCTCCTCCGGGCCTCTGGGGTGAGGACCAGGCCGGAGAGCGTGAGGCCATTGGCCCTAAGTGGATGGTGAGACCGCGGTTGTGGAAAGATTGTCCGGAACGGGGTAAAGCAGCGAAGGGCCCAGCACAAGCTGCTTGAGAGAGAAGCGGAGGGGTTCAGAGGGAAAAGGTCCAGAGGGGGGACGAGGCCAAGGTCACGGAGCGGTTTGGGAGAGAGCGGGGAGCGAGGGAATGGTTCTGTCTTATGGTTCGGGCGCTCAGCGTTGTCTGGGTTTGGGGGAGGTGCGTGCAAAGTGGGCGTGAACGGGGGCGCCTGGGGGCTCAGTCGGTTAAGCCTCCGACTTCGGCTCAGGTCATGATCTCATGGTTTGAGGGTTCGAGCCCCGCGTCGGGCTCTGTGTTGACAGCTGGGCGCCTGGAGCTGCTTCGGATTCTGTGTCTCCCTCGCTCTCTGCCCCTCCCCTGCTCGCGCTCTGTCTCTGTCTCAAAAATAAATACACATTAAAACAAGAATTCACAAAGTGAGCGTGAATGGATCGAAAGAAGCAGGTGGTGGACAGGAGCTGCTCTGACCCTGCCGTCTGCACCCCAGGACGGAACGGTCTCAAAAGCCACTTTGGAGGGTTACCTGCCGGCAGCGGCAGGGGTCTGTCCCCAGGACTCCCGGTCCTGCCGCTTTAATTTTCCCTGCTGGCCCCCCACTTCCGGTCAGTGGCTGTGTGGCCTGACGGGCTGAAGGGCTATTTTTGCCTCTAACTCCGGAGGCCTGGGGAGCGTTTCGGAAACGCTCTGATCTTCTTGTCCTACTTCCGCCGTGGCTGTGCCCCCCTGCCCGGCTCTCTTGATGTTTGCTCCCAGAGCCTGTAGAGACGCAGAGTTCTCTTCCTTTGGGGGCCCGCCCACGTCTCAGCCGCGCACGGGCACCGCGCTCCTCACAGCCCTGGACTCCTCACCGCGGGGTCCCCACATCCGGAGCTAGCCATTCCCCAGTTCTCACTTGCAACAGGGTCCCTGCGCCCTCCAGTGACTTCCCATTGTCCTGAGGATAAAAGCTGGATTCACCCGGCGCCACCAGGCCTGCCTCCTGTGACATCTGTTTCCTTCTGTGGCCTCTTCCACCCCCCCCCCCCCACGGCCACCGGCCACCGGGGCCCCTTCCACGTCCTGCTCCTTCTGCCTCCGGGCTTTTGCACGTGCTGCTTCTGTTCCCGTGTCGGGATCCTTTCCCACCCCTGCCTGTCCTTCCAGTTCCTGGCTTCTCCGCCTCCTCTCTTAACACCACCTGACCCTCTGGCTTGCTTTTGAAAGGCTACAGCCTCAGGCTCTGGACCAGGTTTTAATGACACACTTAGTAGGACTAGTTGATAAATACCTGTCTAACCCATTAGCCACGAGGGACCCTGTCTTTCCTTTCACTATAGTATCCTGGAGCTTGGCCCGGGGCAGAGGGGCCCTCACATCAATCAATGCACTGAAAGGGGTGCCTGGGGGGCTCAGTCGGTTAAGTATCTGACTTTGGCTCAGGTCATGGTCTCACGGTTCGTGGGTTCGAGCCCCGCGTCGGGCTCTGTGCTGACGGCTCAGAGCCTGGAGCCTGCTGGATTGTGTCTCCCTCTTTCTTTGCTCTCGCTACTTGCCCTCTGTCTCTCTTTCTCTCTCCCCAAAATAAATAAACATTAAGAAATTTTAAACAAATAAATAAACGCACTGAAAGAGCGCAGCTGGTGACCCTTTCTTACTCGGCCCACGTTTCACAGGGGCTGCAGGCTGCCCCTCCCAGAACAAGCCTGCGTGGGCGTTAGCTGCGCCAGCCCGCACCCCCTCCTCAGGGGTCCTGGGGGCTGTGGGCACCAGCATTTGAGAGGCAAGCCGTGGCCTCCCTCCAGCGATCCTGCGCCCGTTACACCTCTGCAGCCTTTCGCTGGCAGCCGTGGCAGCGGGGTCCCAAACACCGTGGACGTCTCTGGCTGGGACTACAGGTGACCCGGCTCTGGAGTTCCGTTTTCCCCAACAGGTGTGCAAAGCCTGCGTTCGAGGTGTCTCCACCGGGAGGGACTTTCAAAAAGCAGCGCAGAGAAGCGGCTGAAAGGAGGCACTCCAGGGCATCTGGGAGGGGGGAGTCTGCTTCCCCAAGGGCACCAGCCGACCTAGGGGCGTGGTCTCCTCCCTCCCCCCACCGAGAGCAGGAGGAGGACACCTGTCACCAGTCCTCACCTGTAGAGGAAAAGACAGGGACAGAGAGCTCACTTGGTCCATGTCAAGTCCCACGACTGTCAGGATGGGACCAGCCTTAGAGTTTTAGCTTTCAGAGGTGCCCACGGAACTTGGGGACTGCCCCGGAGCCGGGTCCATTTTGTCCAGGGTCCCGTGCTCCGCGGGTCAGAGCTGTCCCCCCATGGTCTTCCTTAGGGGGGCTACCCCCTTGTTCTCAGTAACCATCGACGGCCTCCAGATCTGTGCAAAGCCTTTTTGAATTCTCGACTATGTCCTGCCTTGGGATTTTGAGAACTTCTCATTTGTTAAAAATTATCTGGTCTTCATTTTGCAAATGAAAATACTGAGGCTGAGGGCTGGCTGGGTCTCTTCCCGGCCATATCCCTCGGTCCCTGGGTCTGTAAGAAAGGCTCCGTGGTCCTGCCGAGGTGTGGACAATCACAGTCTCTCTCAGGAAAGCCCCACGTCCCGTCTGCCCCTATCTCGGCTCGGGGTGGGCAGGCCTCGGGGCCTTCCAGCCACCAACTGCGTGGCCAGCCTTTGCGGTGTTTCTGTGGTTCCGTCCCTGCCCTACTTGGTCGCCTCCTATAAGCCGTGCTCCTCCCAGTAGGGAGGAGTGCACCTTCTGCCTCAGGGCCTTTGCACCGGGCAATGGAGCACTCACTTTGAGCTCTGGGACTGAGCCTCCTGGGGGGCAAGTGTTCCCACAGCCATTGTCACCTGTGAGGAAGTCGAGGCCCAAGAGCTGCCTTCAGCGATCTGCTCAAGGTTACATCCCAGGTAGAGTTGCAACTTCAGATGTCATCATAAATTTGGACCCTGAGGGCTCGGGAGCGGGCAGTACTGTGACCCGGCAGGACCAGGAGGAGGGCCCGAAGAGGAGGTTCTAGGCGGTTCTAGGTGAGCGCCCCTTCCTGCGCCCCCCACCTGGCTCCAGCTGAAAACGACAGCTACACAGGGCGGCTCCCGCGCCCACGACCCAGCCATTCATGCTTTCGGCGCGCGCTCCCCCTGCCTGCCTGGGCTGCCATTAACGTGGGCCGCGCGCCTGGTGCCGGCCCCTCTCCCCGCGCCCCTCCCCTCGGTTTACTATTTCGGAGAGACACCGGCTCGGTCGTGGCGCCCGTCTCGCCGCCCTCCCCCCTGCCCAGAAGAGCGGCGGCCAAAGCTCCTGTTGCTTCCGGAGCGGGCCTGCCCCCCGCGCGGCGCCCCCCCCACCCCGGGGCGCGGGGCGGGGACCCTGCGGCGGCCCTGCCCGAGCCCCGCCCCCGCCCGCCCCAGCCCTGCGCGGAGGGGAGGCGGGAAGCACGCGAGCGCCCGAGCCGCCGCCCCGCCCCCGCCGGCCGCTCCCGCTCGGCGGCCCGCGCGTCCTCGGGGACTGTCGGAGGCCCGCGCCGCAGGTGAGTCGGGCTCCGCTTCCGAGCGCGGCGGGAGGCGGCGGCAGGCGGCGGCGGGGACCGACGGCGGCGCCCGGGGCCGCCGCGAGGGTCGTCTCGGTGGGCGCGCGGCCCGGGGCCCCGGGCGGGAGGCGCGGGCGCGGGGCGCGGGCGGTGGGCGTCGGAAGCGGAGCGCGGCCTGGGGAGCGGGGTGCGGGCGACGCCGGGGCCCGGGGGCGTTCGGAGCCGGGGAAGGGGCGGCTCCCACCCTGCATCCAGCGGGAGTTTCCCCTTTGTTACTGGGAGGCCGTGGACGCCCGAGCGGGGCGTGAGCATGCGAAGACGGGGGAGGTGGCTGGATGCGAGTGTAGACCCACGGAGCAACACAAACTGGGCGTGCTGGCTTGGTGGTTGGGGGCGTGGGGCTGCGGCCGGGCGGTGGGCAGCGGGGTGGGGGGGCGGGAAGGGGAAGCAGGGCCGGTTCCGGAGCTCGGGATTCAGGGGAGCGCCTGCATCAGGTTTTTTCCCTCCCCTCCCTCTTGTTTACCCAGCCCTGTTTTCTTCCAGGGGCCTCCCTGCCCCCCCTCCCCTTCCTGGGGCCCACCCCCGTCCCCGCAGGGCCCGCCTTGGCCGGGCCTCCTCGTTGTGCCCGCTGGGCATCCTTGGACAGTTGGGAGAGCGGCTCGGCGCCCGCTTCTGGCTCTGACAAGTGGTGGCTGGTGCGGAGCCCGCGGGGGGCGCTGGGCGCGGCTGCTGCCCGACCCTGGACCCCGGCCACCAGAGCCTTCTGCCCCCTACGCGGCCCCTGGCTCCACTTCCTTTGTCTCCTTGACGGTGGGCGCCCCGGCCTGCCCGGTTTCCAGGCTTGCAGATGGACCAGTGGGCAGCCCTGTCCTCCGCGGAAGGACCCCACCCCGGGGGCCCAGCGGCCGAATATCGTGCATGTGTGGACGTGTGTATGTTTCCGCAGCTTAGCCTTTTGCACGTGACCTCCCTGGCAGTTGCCATGGAAACCCCTCTTCGATTCTCAGCCTCCCTCCTTTTCCTGCCCATTCCTCACCTCCTTATCTCCTCCCCTCCCCCCAACATGGTCGCCTAGCTACTGGGCATCGCTGGCTTCTCTGGCCGGAGACCCTGGGCGGCGGCTTCCCCCGACCTGAGGCGGCGCCCTGCTCACAACAGTTGCCCCTGCTACGCACCCCAAACATGCCCCTAACACTCCAAATGCATATACATGCGAACCGCACCACTCACACACACACACAGCATGCATTCCGCGAACACGCTCCATGCACGCTTCTGTCACACCGCAGCTGCGCCGCAGGGGCACCAGGTGCCCCGCGCGTGAGTCCCGCCCCTCCGTCCCGTGTGCGTCCCCGACCATCGCATCACAGTAACACGCGCTAACACACAAACACTAACATAGTAACACACATAGTAACACATGCTAACGCACACTAACACACATACTAACACGCCAACATAGTAACACGCACACACACACAGTAACACATGCACAGTAACACGCGCACACACAGTAACACAAACACACGAACACACACAGTAACACACATGGTAACACACTAACACACAAACACATTAACACACACTAACACATACTAACACACCAACACACAGTAACACACGAACACTAACACACACACAGTAACAGGTGACACACACAGTTAAGACGCACGCACGCACACACACGCGCACACACAGGCACCCACAGCACTTCCTGTGGCCGGCTCCTGCCTCGTGCCGCTCTGGGCGGGTGCTGTGTGCAGGGAAGGCGCAGGGAGGCCGGAAGGAAACCTCTCCCGGGAACACAGGGTCGGAAGGTAGGAGCTTCCAGCTTCGGGCTTCCCTCAAAGAGGAGCCCCTCCCCTGGGGCCTGGACTCCAGAGGCTGTGCCCGCACCCCTGCCGCTCCCCCTGCCCTGACCCTGAGGAAGCCCGAGGCTCCTGGCCCGCCTGCCGGCCCCCTCCCAGCCCCGAGCCTTCCTCAGGCTCAGGCGGCTCCGGGACAGCAGAGGGCCCAGAGTTCCGCCAGGAGGGAGGACGGGGTGTGGGGCTGAGCCAGGGGGCAAGGGGGGGGCGGGGTGTGCAGGAAGAGGGCGCGGAGCGAAGACAGGGGGAGTGGAGACGGCCCGGAGCGGCGGGGCAGAGAGGGGCCAGGCGGTGAGAGGGCGCAGTCGGGGCGAGCTGCTCCCGTTGGGGGTCCAGGCCCCCCTCTCTCCTTCAGGCACATTGTCCTGCTTCCCGTGGCTCCTCTGACCACGTCTGTGCCTCGGGGAGAGGAAGCCAGTTTGCACAGGGCTCCTGCGTGGCTAGGGCTTTTCCGGGACCCGTGGCTCCGCGGGTGTTCTGGGCGGTGGGCACCGGCGAGATGGCCTTCCGGCCTCTGTGCGCTCTTCGGACTGGCTGAGGATCCACATCGTTCGTTCATTCATTCATTCAGTGACGTGTTTCCAGTGCCTACTTGTATTCATTACTGAGGACACTTGGGTGACGAAGAGAGAATCCTAGGCTTCCGAGAGCCAGAAGGGACCTTGAGGGAACATCCAGTCAGGACATCGTGAAGGAAACTGAGGCTCAGAAGTCACACACCCAGAGGTGGCAGAGGCTTCCTGGCTTTTCAGCCGGGGTTTGTGATGCCACACTCCCCTCCCACATCTCTTGCCTGTTTTCCTTCATTGCCAGCAATCCTCGGTGGACTGAGATGTCCCTTCCTAAAGGGCAGGTGCCCAGGGTAGGGTACCCCCGCGAGCAAAGAGCCTGCTCTGTTATGTTTTCTTGGAGGGTGTGGCTGGGGGCGGGGAGGAGCAGTTCCCTAGACCCTGGAAACTTCCCACAGGCGTAGGTGAGTCAGCCCACCCGGATGGTCCGTAAACCGGAGCACATGGTCCTCTGCCCCCCAGCCCTGTTGGGCTTAGCAAGCTGCCATCTGGAGGGCACGCCGTGCCAGGGAGCCCCTGGGACTCACTGTCTAACAGTCACCCACCTGCTTCCCCCGGAGCCTGCGCCCTGGAGGAAGCAAACCAGTCCTGGCAGGACCATACCCCGGAGGCAGAGCCTGAAGCTTGAAGACTAGGAGCCTGAGGGCGCAGACCCAGGTTCTAGTCCTGGCTCCGGCCCAAGGGCAAGTGCATTCATGCCACAGATCTCCCTTTGGATGCGAACCGGGCTTTTGGTGTCAGTCAGAAATAGTTTAGCCCGATTTCCGGCAGGTGAAAGCCTCCAGCGATTTGGACCTCTGTTTCCACCTCTGTCAATAAGGGGTTTAGATTCCATGATTTCTAAGCCATTTTTTCCTCTAATTTTGGTAGATTATACAAGCGTGAGTGTCCTTTTCTCTCCAGGTGCCAAATTGTACTCATTATTTCCTAACACAGGGCTGCCACTGAGCTGAGCAGGAGCGGGTCTGGTCTCTGGTTCCTTTGCAGAAAGCCTCCCCTTTCACCCGTCTGGCAGGAGCTGCCTCAGAAGCTGGAACGGGTTTCTTCTCTCGGGTTCTAGGAGCCCCCTTCCCCCGACACTGGTCTGCCTGTTCTCTCCTGCCTGGATGAAAACGGGCCGGGTAGGATGCTGAAAGAGGTGTCCTGGAGAGGAAGAGACCCTGGAGGGTCTGTGAAATCCCCCAGAAGGAGAGACTTTGGCCCCCAAGTTGAGCAGGGCTCCCTGGGCATGATGAGAAGCAGACTCCCTCTGGCCGAGACAGAAGTCCGGAAACAATTGGCAACATCCTCTCTGCTCTGGAGGAGGAGGGAGGAGGGGAGACCTTGACCTGGGGAGGTACGAAGTCAGCTTAGATCCCACACAACACATTTGTGACTAAGACATTCAGGGCGGGGCTGGACCCTAGGGACCAGGCTGGGCCGTGGGAGTGTGGCTGCGCCCGCTCAGAATATGACTCGGGCCTCCTTTTAACAAAGGCCCCCGAGTCCCTTGGGTGCAGGAGGCCCAGCTCTGCCGCCTCGTCCTGGCCCTTCCTCCCAGCAGGACGGCTCTGCAACCTCCTTCAGCGGGAAGGGCCCGGCACCCGTGCGCACGGGGGCTCACACGTGCACACACTTTCCCTTTCTGACACACACCTAACCCGCCATCCCTCACCCTTGGGCAGGTGCCCGCAGGTCCCCACCCTCCTCCCGCCTCACCCCGCTGCAGTCTGGCACCCGGACCGCCGCAAAGGCCTCTCCCCTTTCCCTCTCGGCCGCGATCCACTTCGCCAGCGACCCCTTGGATGGCGTGCGGTGACGTCACACCTCCTGTGGCTCGCCGGATCCCAGCGCCGAGGCTCTCATAACCTGGCTGTGGCCATGCCCCGGGCCCGTCCCCGGGTGGGCATCCCTGGCCACGTGTTCTCCTGTCTGCCTGTGCTCAGGTCCGGCCCGGAATGAGCCCTCGCTGGGGCTGCAGGACAGGGCCCAGCGGCCTTGGGAGACACACAGACCCGGGTTCTAATCTGGTCTGATGTTTCCTAGTTTTCTTAACTCTCTGGGCCTCAGCCTCCTTACCCGTCACTCGAGCAGGCGGTGATGGAGGGAGCCGTGTGAGGGCTTCACGTGCTGCCTCGGCTGCTGTGGTGACCATGGCAGCAGTGACAGTGACGTCACTGTTCCGGGAACGCAGGCGCTCGCTGCTGTAGATCAGCCTTCGAGGCTCCTCTCAATTCTTTCTCTCAGTCTTTCAAACAGTTTTTCCTAATTCCCAGTGATCAGAAACGCCTCCCTCCCCCTTGACCCGCTGAAGGCCCCGTTGATTCTCCCCCTAGAGTGTGAGAGGCTCACTGTGCCTGCATTTTAGCTCCTTCTGTACATGCCTTCTGCCCTCCGCCCTCCTCGCCTCTGCAGGGGCAAGATCTGCCCCCCGGCCGGCGGCTGGCGTGGTGCCGGACACCCGGAGAGAGTCCTGTGCGCACCTGTGAGCGAACGTACGGGAGAAGGTCCTCACCCACCGGAACGTGCTGGAAGCCCTCTTGTCCTTGAGAGCTGCCTCTGCCTGTCGCTCCTAGCCAGGCGCGTCCTGCACATCCCTAAGGCGTGCGTCCTTCCTGCCGTGCGCCGTCGCGGGGAGGGGGTGGGGGCAGTGCCTCCAGTAGAGGAAACGCGGATTTGAGCCCCCGTGAGGTCTGGAGGGAGGCTGAGGGCCTGAGGGTCAGTGGAGAGAGGCGGGCTCGTCACACCGCTGTGGTGCGTGGAGTTTGACAGAGCCCCCGGGAGCAGGGGTGAGGCCGTGGAAGAGAGGGGCGCTGGAAAGGTCTTAAACTCCTGAAACAGTCGGTGCACGTTCTCCGGCTGTTGTGAGCTTGGACTGGATCGTAGGCACGAGGGGGAGTCGTACGGAACATCCACTCGCTGAGAAGTCGGCGTTTACGGAGCAGCTGCCGCGCCGGGCGCCCCAGGGATGCCTGGAATGTGCCTCTGCCCGGGGAGCGCGCAGTCTGACGGGGGAGACACACGCAGCCTGGGGAGCGCGCAGTCTGACGGGGGAGACACACGCAGTCTGACGGGGGAGACACGCGCAGTCTGGCGGGGCAGACACACGCAGCCCGGGGAGCGCGCGGTCTGGCGGGGGAGACACACGCAGCCCGGGGAGCGCGCAGTCTGACGGGGGAGACACACGCAGCCCGGGGAGCGCGCAGTCTGACGGGGGAGACACACGCAGCCCAGGGAGCGCGCAGTCTGACGGGGGAGACACAGGCAGCGCCGTCCGCGGGAAGAGGGCCTCAGCGGGGACAGAGGAAGGCCCTTGGCAGGAGGGAGGGGATGGGGTGCTGCCTGGAGTGGAGGCAAGCGGGGCTGGGCACCCCCCCCCCGCCGTGTGCACACGTGGACGGACCCTTGCCATCTGGAGGGGGGCAGGTTCCCCTGGCCACCGCCTCCACCACCGCGAAGCAAGACACTGAGTGTTTGCAAAGCGCCCTGTAGGCTGGGGCGCACGGGCCGGAGCCGTGCTTTCCAGGCGCGGGGCTGGGGGTGGGGTGGCGCGGGGGCCTGGCCGGGCTGCCCGGTGCTGTGGTCTGACCGTGGGCGGGGGGACGTGGGCCTCTGGCCTTGGCAGCTACTCCCGGTTTCTGTTTCTGCGTCTGGGACGGCTTGTCTGGCCTCTCTTGAACGGGCCTTTGTCAGCAGGCATGTGGAGGAGGTGATCCCCCTGCTGGCCTGACTCACGCACGTCCGCCCAGCCTGCTGGGGGCCCTGGCCCGGGGCTCCTGCGCTGTGCCGCCCACCCACTGTCTAGATTCCCTGGAACGGGATCGAGTTCCCCTGGGGGGAGGGGTGTGGGCCCCTGCGCTGGTCCTGCTGCTGACCCTGTGCAGCCTGTGTCCCTGGCCTGTGCCGGAGCTGGCCACACCGTCCTGCTCTGTGTCCCTGGCCTGTCCAGAGCTGACCACACTGCCCGGCTCTGTGACCCTGCGCTGTCCAGGGAGCTTCCGGGCTAGTGGCTGGGGTGGCACTGTGAAGAGGGTTACAGCTGGTAGTGACAGCGGGGGCCGGCAAGGCGCTGGGCCCCCGCTGGTGGGTCGGCTTGGGGTCTTCCCAGGGGAATTTGTGGAAATCAGGCCTGTATTTATGAACTCTGTGTATCCTTTTCTGAGGAAAGGGCCTTATTTCTTTTCATGGTCAGTTCTTTTTCTTCCTTTGTGTGTCTCTCCCCCAGAAGGACCTTCACGTTGAAGATAAAGGTGCCTCTGGGTTAAAGTAATAAGTCCTGTCTACGTAATGAAGGAGCTCTGCCCCTCCCACGCCCCCTGTGCAGCCAGGCTCCATCGGGGTTGGGATCCGGAGAAACAGCTTTGAGTCACGGACACCCATGGGCTCAGCCTCCAGCCTCCCGATATGGGGGCGCCCTCCTGCATGAGTGAGGGGGCAGATCCAGAGAGGGGGCCCCTCGGGGCAGCCCCGCGAGGCAGTGAGAGGGACCCAGTGGAAGGGGCCACCCTGGGAGGCGGCAGCATGGTGGTCTGGGCCCGAGGTGCCCGGTCTGGTTTATAGCCGCCTGGGGGCAGCGCAGGAAATTCGGTAGTTGAGTCACGGTCACGGTGTCCCTGCCTCTGCTCCCTCTTCACTTCCAGGCTTGAGTCCTCCCTGTTCTCAGCTCCTCTTTGGAGCTTTGTAAGGGGCCAGTCATTTCAACTTAGGGTATTCAACGGAATAACTGATGTTTAATATTTATTTGAGGGGCATTTAAATTGCAAATCAAGGGAACAGGTTGCATTTTCCTCTGGAGGCCACAGATCCATCAGTGACCTCTGGTTAGACCCAAAACCCGTGTTTTAAATGCAACTTAAAATTTTTTTTAACGTGTATTTATTTTCTGAGAGAGAGAGAGAGAGCATGAATGGGGGAGGGTCAGAGAGAGAGACACACACACAGAATCCAAATCAGGCTCCAGGCTCCGAGCTGTCAGCACAGAGCCCAACGTGGGGCTCTAACCCACGAACCGTGAGATCACGACGTGAGCCGAAGTCGGGTGCTCAACCGACCAAGCCACCCAGGCCCCCTGTTTTTAAGTGATTTTCATTTTTGTATTTTTTAACAAGTTAATTTTTTAAGAAGAATTTCAGACGTAACAGGAGAATCGAGCCGATAACGCAGAGATGCAGTCCCGCCCCTTCCACAGTCTCCCCCTAGCATGACCGTCTTACGTTCCTGTGGTGGTTGCAGTGGATCAGCACTGATGCATCGTTATTAACTACCGTTCCTGCTTTACTCAGAGGTCTTTCGTGTTTACCCACCGCCCTTTCTCCGTTCCAGGAGCCCGTCAGGAATCCCACGTTCCCCTCCGTTGTCTTCTTGGGCATCTCTCCCTGTGACAGGTGCTCAGACTGGTCTCGTTCTGGATGACCTTGACAGTTTGGAGGATGGCGGGTCATGTGTGTTGTAGGACACCCCTCAACCTCGCATCTGTGTGATGTTTTTCTCATGATCCGACCGGGCTTGTGGGTTTTTTGGGAGGAAAACCACAGGGGCGGAATGCTATTTTCATCATACCACATCAACATCCAGGGTGCGTGCGATCGGTGTGAATCATCGCCGTGGCTGCTGATAGGCCTGGGTTTTGGTGCCCCCCCGCCCCTCCCCGGCCCGGTCCCAGGGCCTGGCCGTCTGTCAGCTCGCGCTCCCTGGCTGCACCGCCTCAGCTCCTGCAAGTCAGGGGGTAGCCAGAGGCCTTCCAGCTCGCAGAGCCTCGTTAGAGAGCAGGGAACAGGAAGCGCTGTGTGTGCGCGACCAGTGCCAGTGACGGGCAACAGGTGCTCGCCGCTCGGGGAGGAAGCGTGCAGCGCAGCCCGTAGGCCGAGAGGCAGTCGGACAGAGACCGCATCTTCCAGCCCCGGCTGCGCACAGGGACGGGCATTCTTGTTGTGGTTGTTGTTTTAATTTTTATTATTTTCAATTAATTTTTTTCAGGAGCAGAATTTAGTGATTCATCACTTGTGTGTAACACCCAGAGCTCATCCTAGCTGGGGGTCCTCCCTAATGCCCCTTGCCTGTGTCAGCCCCCCCCCCACCTCCCCAGCAGCCCTCAGCATGTTCTGTGTACTGAAGGGTCTCTGTGGTGTCTCTCCCTCTCGGTTTTTATATTAGTTTTGCTTTAGGGAGGGGCATTCTCGGTGGTGGGAGCAGCAGGAGACAGAGCCGAGTGTCTTAGCTGGAAGTGTGGGAGAAAATACCGAAGGGTAGAAAATGGCTGGGCTTAGAGGTATTTAGATGCCACAATAAAACGTTTCTTCTTTTAAAAAAATTTTTAGAGCGAGCATGAGAGAGAGAGAGAGAGAGAGAGAGAGAGAGAATCTTGGGCAGACTCCACACCCATCGCGGAGCGTGACCCAAGGCTTGAGCCCATGACTCTGGGATCATGACCTGAGCTGAAATCAGGTTGGACACGGAATTGCCTGAGCCACCCAGCTCCCCCAAAAAGTTTCTATTGTTTATTTGTTTATATAAATTGTATTTTTTAAGTTTGTGTATTTTGAGCCCCCCAAAGTTTCTAATTTTTGAACCATGAGCAGGAGAGAACCGTGGATGCGTTTGCGTTGGAGAGGGCAGCGGTCGGAGTACGCTCGGTGGGGTAATCGTGCGGTGTCAGTCTGTCCAGGGCAGCCCGTCCAGGACAGGCGGGAGGGGTGGCGGTGGGGGCGGCGGTCACAGGAAGTGACAAGCACCCGCGGAGCCAGCTGCGAGGCTGTGAAGTGGAGCGAGCAGCGGAGGAGGAGGCCAGGTCACAGAGGTCCTGCAGGGGTGCGCACGGCGGGGCTGAGCCCCAGGCACCGTGTGGAGGCTGGGGCGCGGCGGGGACCCTGTGAGCCCCCGGAGGCAGTGCCTGGGTCGGCGCGGCGCCCTCAGTGAGGACGCGGTCCCCCCCCCCCCCGCCCCCCGCTCCGGGCAGAAGCAGGCTGTCGCGACAGGTGTGCTGACTTGATTCCCGGAGGGTAACAGTGTCCTTCTTTCCAAAGTCGTGCCTGTTCTGACGTTACCTTCCTTTGCCTAAACGCAGCGGATCTCGGCCGTGTGGAGCAATCTGACCGAGAAATGCAGGCCGAAATGTAAGGGACCATTAGGATCGGAAGTATTTGAAAAGAAGCATTTGGCGAGATGAAAAGGTCTTCCCTTGGGAGGGTGCTGTGGGTGTGGATCTGACTTTGGGTGGGGGTGGTCTGTGGTTCGTGTCGACGCCCTGATCTAATTCTGAGCCATCCTAGGAAAAAAACCCAAAAAACCAAAGAGGGATCTGCAGCTTGGAGCCCGCTCCGGAAGGCTGCCAGGGGCCGGGCGCGTGGTGCTGGCCTCCCCAGGCCCCGCGGGCCGGAGCACCCGCCGGCGGCATGGGACGCGGCGCAGGGCGCAGGGCGGCCGCAGCTGCTGTGGGCGGTGGAGACGGAGGAGGGGCCCGAGGGTGCGGGGGGCGAAGGGGCAGAGCTGTGAGCCGGCGCTGGCTGACCGGCCACCCCCCCTCTCCTCCCAGGGGGCTCCGGGGCCCCAGCTCCCCTAACGTCGGTCACAGCAGACGGAGCAGAGTTGAGCCAGCAGCTGTGAAGGATCAAAGCGACACACAGCAGATTATCTCACTTAATTTGCGCCACTCCTTCCCGGGTCTCCCCTCCCGCCTGGGTGAGGACACGCCCGTCCGGTGAGCCCGGCTCGGGCTGGGGGTCATCGCCCTTCGACCCCGTGCATTGCCACGCTGGCCAGGGAGGCGGCAGGAGCGGACGGGCACCCACGGAATCAGGAGCCGGTGCCGCGGGCCAGGCTGCTCCCGGTCTGTGAAACGGCAGCATGGGTGGCTGTGAGCCGCTCTGAGCCCGTGCGCGTGAAGCCGTCCGCTGAGCAGGCAGAGAAGTGGTGGCGTCAGCGTCGGCCCCTCGAGCCCCGTGGGCGGGGATGGGGGCAGGGAGGGTGCTCTCCTTCCTCTTAGGGCAGCCGCAGGGTGGAGGGGCTCAGTCCTGGTGTGTCTGGTGCCGGTGCCCTTCAACCCAGGAGGCGGGGGGGGGGGGGGGGTTGGAGCTGCCTGAGGCACCTGCTTGGCCCTGTCCGTGGGGCCTGCAGGGGTGGGGCCTGCAGGGGTGGGGTGGGGGCCCAGAGGCAGCCCCTCGGGGAGGACAGGGCACGAAGGCTTGTTCGATGGCTCTCCACCGTCCCCACCTCCCCGTTCTGCCGCCTGTGTCCCTCGTCCGCCGTCCGCGCCTTTGGTCTCTGCTGGGACTCTGCCCTCGGCCGACCGTGCTTCGTCGTGGTTTTCCTTTGTTGGTCTCTCTCCCCAGTTCAGTTTCTCTTGCTCTGGGATTTCCTTCCTCCTCTGCGGCCTTGGGTCCTCGGTTTCTCTTGCCGCCGTGTGGCCGGGTCGGGGCCGCCCGGTGGTGGGCCATGTGCCACTGGCTCCGGCACCCAGCGAGGCCTGCTCTCCCCACGCCGCCCGTCGGGCCCTGGACGACGCTGGCAGTTTTCCTTGGGGCAAGAGAAGGCAGTGGCTCGGGGGGTCTTTTGAGCCTTCCCAGCCCCTCTCTGCCTGTGTCTGCTGCGGGCTGAGGGCCCCTTCCCGCCGGCCAGGAGGACGCCGGAGCCTTCCAGAAGCTGGAGGGTAGCTGGAGGAGGGTGGGAGGTGAGAGGTGCAGACCAGGGCCCTTTCCCTGGCTCCGTTCTCTCTCTCTGCTCCCCATTTCCCACAAGAAGATAGAAGACAGTGGAGAGGAAGCTGAGGAAGGAGTTGGGGGGGTGACAGTGGTCATACTATCAGCCCTTGGTGCTTGGAGAGCAGTCGCTGACGCCTGGCCCAGAACGCGGCCCTGACCCGACACTGTTTCCACCGCAGGCCCCAGAAGGCCAACGCCAGGCCAGCCAGACAAGGCAGGTGCCCCGTTCGGAGCCAAGCCGCAGGACGGCCGGCGCGGATGTTGGGGGCTGGGGCACACGCAGGCCCGACCCGCTCCCTCTCCCTTCTCCCTGCCCCTCCGCCCCCACAGGCCAAGGGCCGGAACCCCCCCCCCACGCAGTCACCCCTCCCCCGGCCTCACAGCTTGGCTGCTTTGACCCTTCCTGCGTTTGTTCCCACCAAGTGATGGCCCCGGGGGGACCACTGACGTCTCAGACCTGCTCCTTTTAGCCAGGAGACCTGCAGGGGTGGAGGGGGGAGGCGCCCTCCCCTCCAGAAGGACACGCGGGTCTCCCCTCCAGAAGGGCGGGGCGCAGGCAGACCACCTCCTCATCCTCCTCATCCTCGTGGCTCCTGGGACGCAGGCCATTACTCTCCGGCGTTCCGGGAGCGAAGCCTCAAGAGGTGGGGCGGCTCGGTCAAGGCCCCATGGCCACGGATGGCAGAGCGGCCGGTGAGCAGAGAGGCCCAAGGCAAGGACTTCGGAGCCACGTCACTTGGGTTCCAGTCCAGGCTCTGCTGCTTTCCAGCTCTGGGACTTTGGGCAAGTGACTGAACACCCCTGGCCTCAGTTTCTCCGCCCGTGTAATGGGGATCATGCTAGTCAGAGCCGCCCGCTAGAGCTGCCAGGAGGGTTAGGAAGCGAGTGTGTGTGTTGAAGCCGCCGAGAACAGCACTTGGTGTGACGGAAACGTGCCCTCGTCGCTGTGCGATTCTGTAATCTGGTCAAAAAAATCACCCTCCTGAGTAAACAGCCTTCTGTCCCACAAGGGAATATGAAGTTTCCCTCCAGGGTGAGCCGGGGGCTCGGGTGGTAAGTGCCCCCCGAGGGGCAGGAGCACCCCCTGTGGCCCCTTGGGCAAAGCTGAGCCGGGAGGCCAGGGGAGGAGCGGGGACAGGATGGCAGCTGCGGGGTGCCCCCCCC
>PISW01015371.1:0-17149 GCA_004023785.1 Mungos mungo | reverse complement strand
CCCAATCTAAATACATGGAATAAAATAGCTCTCTAAATTGGTTAGTTAATATGAACACATCGTTAGCTTTACTCTTTTTAGAGGACATCTATTGAGATTTTTCATTCTCTTAGCACAGGCTAGCCATAGAATAATGAGTACATGCACAAATTATTAGGATTTTAACTTTAGCATCCCATTGGATCTATATGTAACAATATAGAGCACCTAAAACCTCCATGTTGACAAAGACCAGGTTTCTGTTACGATTGGTTACATAACATTATTCATTCATTTAAGTTATCAGATCTTGCAGGCTTATGTTTATATCCATCCTATTTTAGACCTTGATCCCAGAGGGGAAAAAAAAAAACCTGAGGCAAGGAAAATTACTAGTATTTCACTGAGGAGGTACAATCCTAGGGGAACAACAATGAGGGGAAAATGGAAAGTAAAACAAGAATTTATGGAAAGCAATGCAAGTGACAGAGTTCTACCAGAGTATAAAAGGAAAAAAAATCTAATAATGCTTGAAGTAAGTATAAGATTCTTTAAAGAGAAGATAGTTGACCAAGTCAAGAAGGATAAACATGGAATTAAACAGGTGGTTAAAGCAAAAAACTTGTTAAGAAATTACACCGTATTGTTCAAGCAATTGGAGGAATGATAGTGTTTGGCATATCATAATATCAGATAGATGTTTTACTTGAGAGAATGGTAAGAGTTGAGTCTGAGACTTCCTGTGCTTAGCTTAAGAATTTTAGTTTTATTCCCAAGGAGCCACTGAAAAATATTCAGATCAATAATAATACCGGTTATGAGTTCAGGAATATCACTCTACTTGTTTCATGAAATTGTTTGGAAGTATCCAGACTGTGGAAGAGACTAGCCAGAATTTTGTTGCATGGAACTAAGTGAAGACTGACCAAATGAGAACAAGCAAAGGCTATTTATTCAGTGCTTGTCACAACCAGGGAATCAGCCACCATCACTTGTGTTTTGGCAGAGACTTAAACATAGGCAGAGGGGTGAGCAGTGGAAGCTTCAGCCATGCCTTTATGGAGGCTGTTGACATGAGAAGGATGAAGGTGTTCTAATTGGATGCAAGGAATCCTGTATGATTAATTGAGAGTAGATATTTCACTTTCTCTGTTTGGTCTTAGGTCATAAGAAGGGACAGAAATTAGGAAAGCTGTTAATTAACCAAGTACTGGTCATTTGGGGCCAAGTGTTATAGAAGTTATTGTTTAGCCCCCTGGAGATTGTGTTTTGACTTCCTAAAAATCTGACCTAGAACAGGTTGGCTTCCTGGGCTATTTATTGTAGATAGGATAGTTCTTTTCCTAGGAAGGTTGCTGCAGGTTATGGGACAGAGTTCTGTTTTTATATATCTTCTGGTCATTGACTATTTATACATTTAGTTTCTTAGTTGTTATAGTTAATACATTAGGACTGATGAAAACCAGTGACAGTAGTTATAGTTAGAGAAACATTTCAGAAGGAGTAGTGGTAAGATTTTCACAATAATCTGTATGTAGGGGGAAGAAAACATAAATATATTTCTATTTGGGTCAAAATCACATGTTGGTATAGTAGTAATTAGAGCAAGAGGACTACAAGTCACAAAATCAATAATAAACAAAAGAGACTACACCAAAATAAACAGCTACTGCACAGCAAAAAAAAAAAAAAAAATTAAAAAATCAGTAAAATTAAAAAAACACTACAAAATGGAGAAAAATATTTATAAATCACATATCTGATAAGAAGTTGATATCCAAAATACATAAAGAACTTCTACAACACAATGAGGAAAAAATAATCTAAATAAATAGAGTAAAGGACCTGAATATTTCTCCAAAGATGATACATAAATAGTTAACATGTACATGAAAATGTGCCCAACATCACTAATCTTCAGGAAAATGCAAATCAAAATGATAATGAGATATCACCTCATGCTTGTTGGAATGGTTATCATAAAAAAATGAGATAAATTCTGGTGAGGCTGTGGAGAGAAAGTAATAACCCTTGTGCACTGTTGGTGGGGATGTAAATGAGTGCAGCCACTATGGAGAATAGTATGGAAGTTCCTAAAACAACTAAAAATAGAACTACCTATGATCCAGCCAACTCTACTTCTGGAATAAAGTAAGATCTTGGTTTGTGAGCATAATTTATTCTGGAAATATGCTTGTAATCCAAAGCATTTGTATATCAAAGCAAATTTCAAGAACATTGATCAATTGTGATTATGTGACATTTGGCATCACATACTACTTGTATTACAAGATATTGCTCATGTATCAAGTTAAAATTTGATTAGAAATGTTTGCTCATCTTGTGAAACACTTGAAGAACAAGTTATTTGCATTCCAAGTTTTCTGTATATTTGAAGGAAACAAAAACACTATGTCAAAGAGTTCTGCACTCATGGTCACACCAGCATTATTTACAACAGAAAAAAAAAATGGAAACAATTTAAGTTTCCATCAATAGATGAATGGATAAAGAAACTACACACACACACACACACACACACACACACACACACACACACACACAATATTATTCAGCCACTAAAAAGAAGGAAGTCCTGCCATTTCAAACAACATGGATGAATCTTCTTATGCTAAGTGAAATAAGTCAGAAAATGAAAGACAAACGCTGTATATTCTTACTTGTATGCAGAATCTAAAAAAATAAAAAGTGAAAAACAAAAAAATTAAACTTACAGAAAAACTGATTAGATTTGTGTTTATTACTGATGGGAGGTTAGGGGAAGAATTTGAAAAAGGTGGTTAAAAGGTACAAACTTCTAGTTTCAAGATAAGTACTAGGCATATCATGTACAACATGATGATTATAGTTGACCCTACTATATGGTATATTTGAAAGTTAAGAGAGTAAATCCTAAGAACTCTCATCTCACACACACATACAAATACACACACACACACACACACACACACATATATACCCATCTTTTTTCTTTTTTATCTATATGAGATTATGGATGTTAACTAAAGATATTATACTAATCATTTTATGCTGTAATGTAAGTTATATTATTATACTGTACATTTCAAATTTATACAGTATTATATATGAATTATATCTCACTAAAATTGAAAAAAAAGACAAAAGGATTTTCTGAGGGCTTCATAGTAGTTCAGGGAAGGTAGTGACAAATTCAGTTTGGAGCATATTGAGTTTCAGATATCGGTGGTATCTAAACATGTACAAATGAAGGCGTAGGCACTCTAATACCTCAACAATGTCTGGCAAATAGGATATTTTCAAAACAGTTGTTAATTAAATAAATTAAATATATTGATTGGCACTCAGGAGACATATAATACCTAGAGATAAACAGAGCACTTCTGGTGTTACAACCATAGTCCTGGATGAAACTGTATAGGTTAACTCTCTAGAGTTAAAATGAATGCTAAAGAGTCAATCTCTAATGAAACCCTATTGGGTCAAGGGTAGGATATAAGAAAGATTGCTAAGGTGTGGTAACCACAAGGTATTTCATGAAAATCAAAGATAGCATGTGAAGAACAGTAATGCCAATAACTTCAGAAAAACAATAAAAGATAAGCATTAAGATAGAATTTGGCAGGCAAATGATAACTTGGAAGATAAGTGGTGACTTTGTTGAAAGCTATTGTCAATTTTAATTATATAAAACCCAATTTGTTAATAAAAGTCAAATAGCACCATTAATCATTCTTATCTTATATAAAACTTGATTTGGCAATACACATAGGAAATATCTTATTTGCCTAATAAATGAAATATTGAAATATTAACACCCAAGGGACTTATAGACAATTCTTTTTTTTTTTAATTTACTGTTTATTTATTTTGAGAGAGAGAGAGCGCACAAGAGCAAGCATGCACACAAGTAGGGAAGGGACAGAGAGAGAGAGAGAGAGAGAGAGAGAGAGAGAGAGAGAAAGACAGAATCCAAAGCAGGCTCCAGGCTCTGAGCTGTCAGCACAGAGTCGATGTGGGGCTTAAACCCAAGAACCATGAGATCATGACCTGAGCTGAAGTCAGACATTTAACTGACTGAGCCACCCAGGTGCTCCGAGACAATTCTTAAAAATTCGGTGATATCCTGGATCTTCATCTCTTGACCTAAGATGACTTTGAGAATGGTATATATGTATTTCAGTTCTAGAGAGTAGAAAATTTCATCACCATAAACTAGAGTACCTATAAACTTGTTAGGGAATAATGAAACATGAAAAAAAATATTAACGTAACTGAGCAACCACTAAGGTGGAAATGCTGTGAGTTTTTTTCTATAATATTTATTGAACATCTACTGTATGCTTGTTAGTGAGGTAGTAACAGGAATACATGTTGGGCAGAAAAAAATATATATATATGTGGTACCTCACTCAGAGAGCTTATCATCATATGGATGAGTTAAACACTAAAGAAACAACCACATATATAATAATAAATTAAAATTAATATGTAGTAAGTGCTATATTTCAAGGGTATAAGGTATATAAGAGCACAGGGTAAGAAAGATTGACCTGTTTAGGAAGATAAGGTAAAGATTCCATGAGGAAGTCAGTTTGAGTTGACATCAGAAGGAAATGTTAGACAGAGAGGCAGTGTGTGTGCATGGGGTCATAAGAGGGCAAGCAAAATGGTTTAAGGTAAAGGGTACTACGTGTGTAAAGGTCTGAGGAAGATACGAAAATTAAGGAATGGAAAGGACAATGCCAAAGAACACAAAGGATAAAAAATTGAGGTGTATGGTCGTCAGCCCATGCTATTTCATTAACTGATAATGTCAATGAATTTGATCATTATCCTAAGTATAATGGAGAGAAAATGTTTTTTTTAAATTTTTAACATTCATTTTTTTTGAGAGACAGAGAGCAAGGGAGTAGGGGAGGGGCAGAGAGAGATTGAGAGAAAGAGAGAGAGAGAGAGAGAGAGAGAGAGAGAGAGAGAGAGAGAGAGAGAGAGAGAGAATCCAAACCAGGCTCTAAGATCTGAGGTATAAGCACAGAGCCCAATGTGGGGCTAGAATTCACAAACTGTGAGATCATGACCTAAACTGAAGTTGGCTGATTAACCAACTAAGCCATCCAGGCACCCCAGAAATATGTTTTTAAATAGGGAAAAGGATTTTATCAAATACCAATATCAAAACTATTGCTCTGGATTTAGTAGATGGAATGAAACACACACACACACACACACACACACACACACACACACACACACTGGATGTGGAGAGAAACATTAGAAGACTATTGTAGTAGCTGTTGAAGCTGCAGGACTTCACTTCCAAAAGAACATCAATCGACTACATAGATATAGTTCTATATTCATAAAATATAAATTATTTAGAAGTTCTTAAAATATGAAAAGTATGTATATTAAAATAAACTGTTGGTTTTTTTTTTTTTAAATTGCACAGGTCAATCTTCCCTTCCTGACTTTCTTGACTCTGATATCTCTCCACCTAGAGTCACATATGTATTAAGGACGGTTACAAATTATTCTTCTGAAATGTTCCACTTACTTAACAACATACTACTAAATAACAAATGAGTCAAATAAAGAAATTAAAAAAATACATCGAGACAAATGAAATGGAAAGATAACATAACAAAACTGATAGGAAGCAGCAAAAATAGTTCTAAGAGGGAAGCTCATAGCAATAAATGCCTGTATCAAAAATAAGACAGATCTCAAATAAACCATCTAAATTTATACATAAAGACATTTGAAAAAGAAAAAAAAGTTAAAAAGCAATAGAAGAAAGGAAAAAAAGATCAGACTGGAAATAAATAAAGATTAAAGAGGCAGCAGGAGAGGTCAATGAAACAGCTGGACCTTTAAAAAGATAAACAAAAGCGACAAACATATAGCTAGACTCATCAAGAACAGAAGAAGAAAGGCTCAAATAAATAAAGTAAAAAATAAAACAGGAAACATTACAAATGATACCACAGAAATGGAAAGGATCATAAGAGATATATATATGAATAATTATATGCCGACAAATTGGACAAAAGAAGAAATGGTAAGTTCCTGGGAACATAAAACCTACCAAGACTGAACTGTGAAAACAGAAAATCTGAATAGACCAATTATTAATAAGGAGATAATATTAGTAATAAAAAACCTCCCAACAAACAAAAACCCAGGACCAAACAGCTTCAGGGTGAATTCTCTGAAACATTAGAAGAAGAAATAATACCAGTCTCTCTCAAACTCTTCCAAAAAATAGAAGAGGACTCTTTTAAATACATAAGGCCAATATCACCTTGATATTAAAACCTGATGGCGATACCCTAAGAAAAAAAATTAAGGCCAATATTCCTGATGAACATAGATGCAAATTCCTCAACTAAATATTGGCGGATGAAATTCAACAATGTATTAATAGGATCATACGCTACAAGCAGGTAGGATTTATTCCAGTGTTGCAAGAATGGTTCAACATTTACAAGTTAATCAATATGATCAACCACTTTAACAAACATGAGGACAAAAAGCATACAGTAATTTCAATATGTGAAGAAAAAGCATTTGACAAATTCAACATCTATTTATGATTTTTAAAAATCTCAACAAAATGGATAGAGAGAACATGTTCTTCAACATGAAAAAGGCGAAAAATTACAAACCCACAGGTAACACCATACTCAACAGTGAAAAACTCAGATTTTCCTGTAAGTTCAGGAACAAGGCAAGAATTCTCACTTTTGGCACTTGTATTGAATATAATGATGGGAATCCTAACAAGAGAAATTAGTCAAGAAAAATGAAAAAAAAAAGTCGTTAAAAAAGAAAGGAAAAAGTAAAACTGTCACTTTTAGCAGATGAAATTGTATATTATATATAAAAAATCCTGAAGATCTCACCAGAAAAAGAGAATAAATTGGATTCAGTAAAGTTTCAGGACACAGAAATAAATACACAAAAATTTACTGCATTTCTAATAACGAACTATTATAAAGAGAAATTAAGAAAATAATTCCATTTACAATTACATCCAATTAATAAAATACCTAGAAATGAATTTAACCAAAGAGATAAAAATTATACACTGAAAATGCTAACATTGGTTGAAGAAATTGAAGATGACTAAAATAAATGAAAAGATATACTATGCTTATGGTTTAGAATAATTAATATTGTTAAAATGAAATTTAAACAATTGACATTAAATGTTAAAATTTCATTTAGTAGTCAAAATTACAAAGACATTTTTCAAAGAAATAGAATAAACAAATTTGTATTGAACCATGAAAGACTGACTAGCCAAGCAACACTGAGAAAGAAAAACAAAGCTGGAGGCATCATACTAAATTTCTGATTTCAAACTATATTTCAAAGCTATATTAATCACAACATTATGGTACTGACATAAAAACCAAACATAGCTCTGCAAAACAGAATGGAAAGCATAGAAAGAAACCAAATCATATAATATCAACAAATTTTTGATAAAGGAACCAGGAATATACAGTGGGGAAAAAACAGTTCCGCATTAAACGGTGCTCAGAAAATTAGACATACATATGCAAAACAATGAAACATTATCTTACACCATAAAGTAATTAACTCAAAATGGATTACTCAGATGTAAGATCTGAAACCATGTAATTCCTAGAAGAAAACATAAGCACTAAACTCCTTGACATTAGTCTTGGCAATAATTTTTGGATTTGACATAAAAAGCAAAAGCAAAAAAAAAAAAAAAAGGCAAAATCAGTGAGATCATATCAAACTAGAAATCTTCTTCAAAGGAAACCATCCCAGCAAAGGAAACCAGCATCCAAATGGAAAGGCAACCTAGTGAATGGAGAAAATATTTGCAAACCATATGTCTGATAAGGGGTTAATATCCAAAATATGTAAAAAACTCATAAATTCTAAGAAAAAGCTCAAAAGCTAAGGAAAACAAATCATGTGATTAAACAGTGGAGAATCTAATTTTTTTAAATGTTTTATTTATTTTTGAGACAGAGAGAGACAGAGCATGAACAGGGAGAGGAAGAGTGAGGGAGACAGAATATGAAGCAGGCTCCAGGCTCTGAGCTAGCTGTCAGCACAGAGCCCGACACGGGACTCAAACCCACAAACCATGAGATCATGACCTGAACCGAAGCTGGACGCTTAATCGACTGAGCCACCCAGGTGCCCCTAAACAGTGGAGAATCTAAATAGACACTTTTTCAAAGAAGACACATCAGTTGTGAACAGTTATGTGAAAATATGCCTAACATTAATCATCAGAGAAATGAAAATCAAAACTATAATAAAATATCACTTTACATGTCATAGGATGACCATTATCAAAAGACCAGAAATAACAAGTGTTGGGAAGGATGTGAGAATAGGGATTCCTTGTGCATTTTTGGTGAAAATGTAAATGGTGCACCATGGAAATAAGTATGGAGGTTCTTAAAATAATAAAAATAGAACTACCATATAATACAGCAATTATATTTCTTAGAATTTATCCAGAGTAAATGGTAACACTATCTCAAAAACATATCTGCATCTTCATGTTCATTGCAATGTTATTTAGTGTAGCCCAAACATGGTAATATCCTATGCGTCAATCAAAATATAAATGATATAAAAGTTGTAAATTAATTTGTAAAAAATTTGTGAATAATATTCCATTATATATACATAAATGGAATAGTATATTATTCAGCCATAAAAAAATAAAAAAATCTTGCCTCTTATAACAATATGGATGGCCCTTGAGGACATTATGCTACTAGAAGTCAGACAGTGAAAGACAAATACAATACCGTATGAACTTATTTACATGTGGAATAAAAAAAAAAGAGATAGCAACTGTTGGCAAGGATATGAAGAAAAAGCAACCTTGTACACATTTGGTGGAAATGTAAATGGGTGCAGCCAGTATGGAAAACAGTATGGAAGTTCCTAAAAGAAAATAAAAAATAGAACTACCATATGATCCAGAAATTCCACTTCTGAGGATATATCTAAAGGAAACAAAAATACTATGTCGAAGAGATACCTGCACCCCCATGTTCATACGGCATTATTATAAGAGCCAAGATTTTAAATAATCTAAGTGTCCATCAACAGATAAATGGATAAAGAAGAACTGGCACACTTGCATGTGTGCATGCGTGTGCGTACACACACACACACACACACACACACACAGGAAAATTATCCCAACATAAAAAAGGAAAACCCCCTGCAATATGCAAGAATATAAACGGGCTTTTGAGAGCATTATTCTAAGTGAAATAAGTCAGGCAGAGAGACAAATATTGAGTGATCTCAGTTATATGTACAATCTGAAAAAAAAACTCATAGAAAAAGAGATAAGATTTGTGGTATAGAGGTAAAGAGTTGGGGAGAGGGTTAATTGGATGAAGATAGTCAAAAGGTGGAAACTTCCATTATAGATTAAATACAGACTAGAGGTATTATCTACAAAATAATGACCAGTTTACACAGCTATATGGTATGTTTGAAAGTTGTTATGAGAGTTTCTTTTTCTTGTTCTTTTCTTGGTATCTATATAAAATGATGGATGTTAACTAAATTTATTATGGTGATCCTCCTATACTATATGTAAGTTAATTTATTATGCTGTACACCATAAACTTAAAAAGTAATGTATGTCAACTTTATATCAATAAATTGAAAAATATCATTTTACTGCTTTTGTAATTTTTCCTTGATGAAACCTTATATCCACATGGAAAAGATTATTACCAATTAACATTTAAAAAAATATATCAGCATACATATGTTTCACTATTATTCTCTTATACTAATTTGCACTTATAATTCTAAAATTTATGTACTTATTAACAAAATGAGATAGACATTTAGTGTATTTCTTTGAAATACTCTTGAGTTCATTTAGGAAAAATATCAATAAAATACTCTTCTTTCCTGATTTTAATAAAGTTATTTAAAATTGTAAAAAGAAGATTTTGATAAATTATTGTGTGAGACTTTCAAACACATCAGATGATATTTTCTTTCAAGGGCATTTGCTCCTATAAAAGAGACCTTTTGTTGGTATTAATGGAATTTGCTGTGTGGCTAAACATAAAGTATATGATGGACTAAAAATTATAAACCCTTCATTCATATTGGGAATATAGGGAGGCAACCTATGGAGATAGAGAAGAGGGCTACAAAAAAGTTTGAGTAAGTTGGAGGGAAATTATTGAGCTTTACTTTAGGTAGTTTTTCTTAAAAGAAATAAAAAAAATCTTGTGGAGATATTTTATAGATAATAGAAAGTAATTGAAAGTCTAGGAGCTGATGTATTCCTCTAGGAAAAGTAATATGTAGTAACAATGTAAAAAGACATAATATATTATACAATTCAACAAAGCCAGTGGGAAATTGTATTGAGTACATTGGCCTTTGCTTAAATCACAAAATCAATAAAGATTTGCCTCTGCATGGGAAGTCTTTCTGAAGATAAATTTCAGGGTACCAACACTAAAGAATTATTATTTTTTTATCTACAGTATGCTGGAAATAAACTAATTTTACAGGTAGTACAGAAAACATCTTTCAATATTGAAAACATTTGGAAGAATATGTAGGCATAATCATTAATAAACACTTATTAAATATATGAATATCTGCTGTGTTTATAATACTATACTAGATCTTCAGGTATAAGATTTAGTTTTTAGTTTAGTTTTCTCTTCCTTCTTTCCATCCTTCCTACCTTCCTTCCTTTCTTCCCTTCCTTCTTGAGTAGACTCCACACCCAGCATGGATCTCAATACAGGACTTGAACTCATGACTCTGAAATCAAGACCTGAGCTGAGATCAAGAATTGAATGCTTAACTGACTGAGCCACCCAGGTGCCCTTAGATTTTGGTTTTCAATTGGTATGTTGACCTTTGATAATATAAATCCCAAAAGTACAATAGAGTAATAATCATTTAGAGTCTTCTTTTAGCCTAGCCCCCCCCCCACCATTTCATAAAACATTTAAATATGTTACTATGTAGCTTATTTTTTCTAGCATATAATGAGTCCACACCAAAGTTTAATTACTATGTCAGTTATGTTCTTAGATAGCCTTGAGAATGTAATATACATTTAATAGATAAAAAAGAAGTAAGTAAATTATTTGCAAGCCCTCTAAAAAAGTTTCAGACATTACTTCATGAGAAAAGCCAAATCATTAAGGCAACATGGAATTGATTAAGATACAGATCAAAATGACTGTGATTACAGCTTTAAAGCATGCATTGAATATCAGCAGCCTTTAAATGCTATTGCAGTGATCTTACTGGGTAATGACTAGGTTTCTACACATTCAATTGCTTGGAGCACAGAAAGAATACCACAAATATTTTATAGCCAAAGTTTAAGAGATACATAGGAAACAATAGTTTTTATTGCTGAGATCAAGGACAATGAGATAGAATATAAAAGATACTTTTCTGCCACTCAGAGTCCATATTTCCTCTTACTAATTGAGGTATATGCACATGTTCGCTCTAAAACAAAAATAAAACAATAAAAAATAAAAAGCAAAATATGAAAGAAATAAGATTAGCCATAAATTAGTTCCCAACACTTAGGAAAGGTTTCTTCTTTTTAAGTAACATTCTATTTTGAGGGGGAAATTTTTTCAGTCAAGGGGAAAATCTATTTTTAGTGCAACGTCAAAAGCTCAATGCCATTTAGGAGCAAAGAAAATTAAATATTAAAACAGGCAACATCAGCAGCTAACAGCTTTAGTGGAATTACATTTCCTGTTTTCTCTCTCAATTAGTTGCAAAGGACTATTAGTCTACCACAAAGTGTCTTTCTTCTATACTAGTAGCACACATTTGTGCTATATTTGTGTTGAGAATGTTTATATATTATATACCTGAAGAGTTCTGAGGATGAGTTAAAATAAGTGCCCATTTAATACCCAGTTATTCTTTTTAATTTAATTAATAAGTAAACCTGGTTAATTTATTTGTTTTACAGTTTCATTTTGTTTGTGCTCCATATAACTTATTTTTACCTTTCTAGGGCACAAGATATTTAACGCCTTTGATATGGGATTTTTAGAAATGTATATCTTCCTTTAGAATAGCATAAAGTACTTTCTAGGTGACCATGTCTTACTATAATTCCACTAGATAGTTGGAATTAGTGACAGTTTAGATTGAGCTGTTAATAACTTTTTATAGCTACTAATTGTTTTCCTTATCAGCTCTGCTACTGGGCTAATAATATTATGGCATCTATCAAATGCCTTTATATTGTGCAAATAGAAACTGCACCTTACAATAGTGGTCCTATGAATACTGGACGTAGTTGCCTGGAGTTTGGCAAAATTTTTAATTTTTTTAATATTAAATATTTAATGTGAAAATATTAACTCACTATTATACAAGCAATGGGCCAAATAAGAAATCAAATGGCAAATCAAAACAGTTCTCAAAACAAAAAGAAAATGCAATATTCCACAATCTATGGGATACTGCAAAAGCAGATATTAGAGTAAAATTTATGTTATAAATTATGTTATGTTATTTATGTTATACATATTAAGAAAAAAGTATAAGTAAACAACAAGCACAACAAGGAACTAGAAAAAGAAGACTTAGGTGAAATTTAGTAGAGGACGGAAATAACAAAGAAAAATCAGAAATAGAAAGTAGAATACGTAATAACATAACACAAAGTAAAGACTAGTTTCTCCAAAATAATAAACAAAATTGGCAATGCTCTAACTACATTAACTAAGAAAAAAAAGAAGACTCAAAAACCAAAATTGTAAATGGAAGGGAAAACAATACAACAAACACAGAAATGCATAGTGTGATAACATATTACTATGAACAATTATATGCAACAAATCAGACAACTTAGAAAAAAACTTAGATAATTCTTATAATTCACAAGTTACTAAGACTGAATCACAAATCTTGAATAAAGAAATAGGAAATCTTAGACCAATTAATAAGAATGAAAGTCTAAATAGGAATCAAAAATTTCCCAACATATAACAGTCTAAGACTACATGGTTTCATTGGTGAATTCTACCAAAAACTTAAAAAAATCATTAATGACCAGGGCTCCTGGGTGGCTCAGTCGATTAAGTGTCTGACTTGATTTTGGCTCAGGTCATGATCTCAGTGTTCATGGGCTTCTCTCTCTACCCCTCCCCTACCACCGGTGTTTGTGTGTGCTCTCGCTCGCTCTCACTCTCACTCGCTCACTCTCTCTCTCAAAATAAGTAAATAAACTTAAAAGAAGTTTAAAAATAATTAATGAGAATCTTGATAAAAATATTACAAATAGTGGAATAGAAGGAGCAGCACGTTCAAATCTGCTCATTCTATGAGGCCGGCATTACTCTGGCATCAAAACAGGATAAAACTAACACAGAAACAAAAAAGTCTAGTGTGTCCGACTCAGGTATTGCTACTCTTTCTTTTGACATCCATTTGTGTGATAAAGATTTCTCTATCCCCTCACTTTCAATTTGCAGGTGTCTTTAGGTCTAAAATGAGTCTCTTATAAAGTGCCACATAGATGGGTATTTTTTTTATCCATTCTGTCATCTTATGTCTTTTGAGTATTCAGTCCATTTACATTCAAAATAATTATTGATAGACATGGAATTATTGCCATTTTATCACTTGTTTTGTCAAAGTTTCTGGGGATGTTCCCTGATCCTTTCTTGTATGTGTCACTTTAGTCTTTCCTTTGCACTCAGAATCCCCTTTAATATTTCTTACAGACCTGGTTTATACAAACTCCTTTAGTTTTTGTCTGGGAAACTCTCTCTCTCTCTCCTGTTCTGAATGATAGCTTTGCTGGATTGAGTATTCTTGGCTGAAGATTTTTCCCATTCAGCATTCTGAATATATTATGGCACTCACTTCTTGTCAAGCTTCTGTTGAGAAATCTTCAGTTAGATTTATGGGTTTTCTCTTGTCCTTTCCCACGGACATCTTTTTTTAAAAATTTTAAAAATATATATATTTTTAATGTTTTTTATTTATTTTTGAGAGTCAGAGAGAAACAGTGCTAGCAGGGGAGGGTCAGAGAGAGAGGGAGACACAGACTCTGAAGCAGGCTCCAGGCTCTGAGCTAGCTGTCAGCACAGAGCTCGACACGGCGCTCGAACCCACGAACTGTGAGAACATGACCTGAGATGAAGCTGGACGCTTAACGGACTGAGCCACCCAGGTGCCCCGTCAAGGACATCTTTTGTCTTGCTGTGTATAAGATTTTTTTATCACTGTATTTTGCAAATTTAGTAATAATATGTCTTGGGAACAAGGCACTGGTTAAAATTGGTAGAAGCTTAGCCTGTTTTTGTTGATTTTGATGAGAATTCTCTGTGTCTCCTGGATCTGGATAGGTTGTTCCTTTACACAGATTAGGGAAGTTTTCTGCTATTATTATTTGAAATAAATCTTCTGCCCCCTTTTCTCTATCTTCTTCTGAGACTCCTATAATACAATTATTATATTTGAGGGAGTCACTGAGTTCCCTAAGTCTCTTCTTATATTGTATAATTTGTCTTTCTCTGTTGTTTAGCTTCTTTATTTTCCATTACTGTCTTCTAGGTCACTAATACATTTCTCTGTTTCTTACAGCCTTGTGTTCATTGCATCAAGACTATTTCTAATCTTGTTTATTGAATTCTTCATTTTTGATGGTTTCTTTTTTTAAACTCTCCTATCTGTTGTAAGAGTCCCACTGATATCTCTTATTCTTTTCTCAAGCCTGATGATGATCTTTATGATTGTTGCTTTAAATTCTCCATTAAGCAGTTTACATATATCTCTTTTAATTAAATCTCTGGCCGTGGCCTTATTTTTTCTTTTATTTGGGATAAATTTCTCTGATTTGGCATTTGTCTAAGTCTCTGAATTCTTTGTGTTAGAAAAGCCAGTTATGTCTTCTACAGCTGAAAACAGTGACTTATAATGAAGTCATGTCATATAACTTTTTTTAAAAAGTTTTTTGGGGAGCCTGGGTGGCCCAGTCAGTTAAGCATTGGACTTCAGCTCAGGTCCTCATCTCAGGGTTCATCGGGCTTTGTGCTGACAGCTCAGAGCCTGCAGCCCGTCTTCAGATTCTGTGTCTCCCTCTCTCTCTGCCCCTCCCCTGCTCATGCTGTCTCTCTCTCTCTCTCAAAAATAAAATAAAACATTAAAAAAATAAAATAAATAAAAGTTTTAAGCTTTAGGTCAGTGCTTCTTTTCATCAACCATTCAGTTACTTTAATAATGGAATCCATAAATGTGCTGATAATCTTTTGCCATCCCAGGTTATATTTTGACAAAAATTATATACGTTTTTCAACATGATTTACTATTCAAAAGAGGGAGTAGAAATAGTCATTGAGAGATCAATAAGACATTTATTGGTTTATAAGAACTTACTTTTTTAACAATTTGCATGTATTCATGGCTATCACTCTGAAGATACTGAAGTGTTTTCAACCAAATTATCTTATGCATTGTTATACATTTTAATCCTTTAGTATAGCAAATATTTAGTGTGCCTCTCTTACATATCACAGATAAAAAATGTAGATTGTATAAATGTAGATTTTTCCCATGACATCTAGCATCTATCCATTTATCTTTCCCTATCTATCATCTATTATCTATCTATCATCAATATAATTCTATCAAATTTTAGATATCTGTGGGTTACCAAAATTAATAGATTAATTACAAAAAGAAGCTATTATCCTAAAATCAACCAGAAGAGTTAAAAACTGATGATTTACTGGGGTGCCTGGGTGGCTCAGTTGGTTGAATGTCCGGCTTTGGCTCAGGTCATCATCTCACAGTTTGTGGGTTTGAGCCCCACGTCAGGCTCTGTGCTGACAGCTAGCTCAGAGCCTGGAGCCTGCTTCAGATTCTGTACCTTCCTCTCTCTCTCTGACCCTCCCCTGCTCACGCTGTCTCTGTCTCTCAAAAATAAATAAAAAACATTAAAAAAACCCTGATGATTTACTATTTCCTGATTTGTGAATGGTATTGTATTAGGTCCTGTTAAGAATATTAATAATAATTAAATACATACAGAAGTAGGAAATACAGGGCATACATGTTAAAGTGTAGAACACAAAAATTGTCAAATCCTGCAGAAAAAATTATGTACTTTAGCTATGAAAGAGAAACTGAGTTCATTGAGATAACTACCTGTCCCAAAGTCTAGTAACTGTTAAAATGGGTGTACTAACCAGGGATTTTAAATAGATATATTTGTTTAGATGGTAGAGGTAGTTGTGGAGTTGATTCCAGTCTAGAGAATGATTTACACAAAGTTCAGGAACAATATTCAAAATATATCAATAACAAAGCAATCAATCACATCGGCTGTTCCTGAATAGAAATTCTGCACAGATAGTAGTGAGCAGTAAGTATAATAGATTAGGAAGGGTAATACAAAACTGATGACCTATTTTTGAGAAGAGATACCAAAGAGTTTCAAAATAATGGTAAAAACATGTCAAATTTTATGAAGAAAAAATACATTTTACAATATCTACATAGTTTACAAATCTGATATCCTGTTGTATACTTTTCAGTTAGACTATATTGTAGTTCACATCCACGGAGCTTGGGTGGTCAAGGCTACAAAATACTCTCAGAATGTTTTTCCCTTCCTCGAATGGGCAGTTGGGAATTCCAGGGTTGCCAATGCTTATCGGTGACTTTTGGTAGGATCTTGAACTTGGCAATTTTCCTCAGAGAAATGATAAATGAACCAGGCGTCAGTTCTTTAATGGGTTTTATTAATACAATTAAGGCTCATTGATTTGACTAATGATTTTCTATAATGCTGTACTTTATATTTGTGTCTAATTTAAGGATCTCTGTGGATTCTAGAGCAATGTTTGGCTCCATATCATATTGAAGGGAATTTATTGGAATTAACATTTGGGTAGAGAAATATATTAATATGACCTGAATCTCACTGAAGTAAAAATTACGTTAGAAAACTAAATGCCACTTTTTTTTTAACTCACAGGTAATATTATTTTTTTAAATGTTTAATTATTCATTTTGAGAGAGAGAGAAGATGTGACAAGGGGAGGGGCAGAGAGAGAGAATCTGAAGCAGATTCCACAGCCAGCATGGAGCCTGACATGGGGCGTGGTCCCACAAACTG
>PISW01015370.1:0-17137 GCA_004023785.1 Mungos mungo | reverse complement strand
TTTTTTTTTTTTTTTTTTTTAGTAATCTCTACAGCCAACATGGGACTTGAACTCACAACTCATGTTCTTCAAACTGAGGTAGCAAGGCAGCCTCATATTCTAATTTTTTAAAAATCTTTTTAATGTGTATTTATTTTTGAGAGAGAGAGAAAGACAGAGCAAGAGCAGGGGAGGGGCAGAAAGAGAGGGAGACACAGAATCTGAAGCAAGCTCCAGGCCCTGAGCTGTCAGCACAGAGCCTGATGTGGGGCTCGAACCCACAAACTGTGAGACCATGACTTGAGCTGAAGTCAGATGTTTAACCAACTGAGCCCCCCAGGCATCACTCATACCCTAGTTTTAAAGGCAGGCATCCTAGGACATCTTATATCTTCCTCAACAACTAAACTTAAATGTATTTTATTAAAATTAGCAATGAAAAGAATTTAAAGTATGCCCTTGCCCTAATCTAATGTTCTTTCTTTTTGATGTTTATTTATTTATTTTGAGAGAGAGCATGAGCAGGGGAGGGGCAGAGACAGAGGGAGATGAAGAGACTCCCAAGCAGGCTCTGTGCTGTCAATGCAGAGCGTGATGTGGGGCTTGAACTCATGAACTGTGAGATCATTACGTGAACCAAAATCAAGAGTCAGAGGCTCCACCGACTGAGACACCCAGGCGCCCCCTAATCTAGTGTTGTTATGTGAGATTATTTGATGGTGTTTTAAAACTTCTTCTTGTTTTGTTTTCAATGCCCTGAACCATCTACTTTTTCTTCCTACTGGAGGCTTCCAGTATTTATTTTATTTTCTCCCTACTAACATTTTTTATAATAAGGGATACCAGAAGAAGCCAGCTGTAAGCGGTGAATGCAGGATTCACTACTAACATTTTACAGCAGACCTTAATTATTTACAATATTGTGGTTGAGACCATCAACTTTATGGCCAAATAGCCTTGGTTTGAGTTTCAGATCTGCCTCTTCTAAGCTGTTTGACCTTGTGTAAGTTGTGTAATGGGTGTCTAGATTTTCTCACCTATGAAATGAGGATGATGATAATCCCCGTCCTTAAGAGCGTTGTGAGCGTAACGTGAGTTAATTACATGAGCATTACACGAGTTACTACCTGGGAAGGGCTCACGCTAGCACCTGCTATGTGGTACACACTCAATACACATTAGCTATTGTTACCATTCTTGAATAATAATATGGTTCACCATGTTTGTGTCTCTTTGCATATTTAGTGCTAGGCTTTAGGGGTTTGTGTATGTCCCCCCACACCTAATTTTTGTCTTTATGAATAGCCAACGAGAGAGAATAAATGGCATGGGTAGCCTGTGTTTGTTGGTGGGGCAATTTCGTTTTCTCTTTGGGGCTTCACCTGCCCAACATGACAGGTGCCCAGAGAGAGTGAATGAAGTGGCTATAAAGACTTCGGGGATGTGGGGTGTGGTTCTGTAGGGAAGGACTCTCCTGCTGGAGGGAGGAAGGGGGTGCCGTAACACATTGGTCACTCTCAGTTGAAGGTCAGGGGTCAGAGCCATTACATCCTGTCCGTGGGAGCTCCAGAGGGACTCATAAGGGGGAAGGTTGAATCTGTCAGGGTCTGAGCATGAAAGAGATGGCGCATTCAAACTGGGATAATTTTAGGAGCATTTAATAAAGGGGCGAAGAAGGTAAGGGGACCAGGGATCCATAACAGCAGGGTTGCCATTACTATCTTTTAGCAGAAATAACTAGGAGTGTGGGAGGGGCTCCGGGCCAGCTTGCAGCCCACTCAGGGCTCCCTCCGGGGAGGAAGTGGGGCGAGAAAGAGAAAAACACTGACACCATTCCCCTCTCTGATCTCCTGCTGCGTCCTCAGAGCCACCCCCAGCTGGCCTCTGAAGCGTTGGCCTCAGGTCAGCTGCTGGGGCTCAGAGCAGGAACAGAGCTGGGTAGAGGGGGAGGTGAGGGGTGCTCTCCAGGACAAGAGTGTTTTCAGTCCTTGAGAGGTGTTGCTGCCCTACCCTGTGAATAGGCACGCATGCCCTAGACGGGGGTGGTGGCAGAGTGTTAGTACAAGCGCTAACCCACGGGGAGCCCAGCTCTTTGAGAAATGCCCAAGGTGTCAAATACGCCCCAGTGCGACAATCAACCAGGCTCCTGTGGGTTTTCTGTGTTTCAGGGAGGGTCCTCCTTGGAGTTCTGCTTCAGCCCAAGGCCAGGCGAGTGCTCGGGAGCACCGAGCTCTTGTGGGGAACCACACACAGTACTTCACCGAGTACTTTGCTGACAAGCTCCGGTGCCTGGACACGAAGAAGCATTGAAAGGTCCCACTGAGGGTTTTCCCAGGTCTCCAAGCAGAAGCTGGGGCCCAAGCTAGGGTCCTTGTGCTATACGCCCACCTGGGCCAACGGTCACACTTCTTTATTACATTATATCCAGATGTTTAGAATGCTGGGAGGGAAGAAACATTATTCTTGAGCGCTCAAAGGTTCTGGATATGTAGACAGAAAGCAACCAAACAAAAAGAGCAAGGAAGAGGGTGGTGGGGGGTGGGCAAAATGGGTGAAGTGGGTACAAACCGCCAGCTGTGAAATAAAGAAGTTCTGGGGATGGAATGTTGAGCATGGTAACTACGGTTAGCAATAGTGTATTGTGTATCTGAAAGTTGCTAAAAAGTAGATCTTAAAAGTTTTTGTAACATATGCACACATTTCTAACTCTGTGTGGTGATGGATGTTAACTAGATTTAGCATAGGGATCATTTTACAAAACACACAGACTTTGAGTTTTTATGTTGTTGTTGTGACACTATGCATCAATTATATAATTATATCTACATTTTTAAAATAACAAGAAAGGAAATGAAAGGGTTTTGTTTTGTTCTGTTTTTTAGACATGGAGGACACGGGTGGGGAAGAAGTGCAAAGGGAGAGCGAGAGAGAATCTTAAGCAGGCTGGATCCCACAACCCTGGGCTCATGACCTGAGCCGAAATGAAAAGTTCGATACTCAACCGACCGAGCTACCCAGGTGCCCTAAAAACAAAAGGGTTGAACCTAGAAAAAGAATGGAACAATTTTGGGATCTGGGTGAAACACATGGTTGTCAGCAGCACAAACCTGGAGAATAGTGGTGCCAAGGGGTAGAAGAATAATCCATGTCAGGAAACACTTCCAACTTTGCGTCCTGTCTCTTCGTCTACTTTCCATCCAGCAGTGCGAGTAGTCTTTAAAAAATACAAATCTGCATGCATCACCCGTCTGCTTAGGAGCTCTCAGTAGCTTTCCATGGAGCTTTGGATAAAACCCAAACTCCTCACTGTGCCTGAAGTCCCTGGATGATGTCTGCCATACTTACTGCTTCTTCCCTATGTGTCTCCTTTACTCTGTCTTTGCTCACTGTACCATTAATATTCACCATCCCCTCACTAAACCTGCATGCTCTTGACACAAGCTGTCTCCTTCTGCCTGGACTGTTGCACTATTTTCTTCACCAGTCGCCCCTGAGCTGGATCCTTCCCTGGCCACTTAATCCAAAGTAGGTGGCCTTCTGTTTCCGTATCCAATCTGCTTCCTTCATAGGATGCATCCCAATTTGTTGTTTTGATTTGCTTGTTTACTTGTGTGTTGTCTGCCTTTCCCACAAGTCCTGTGAGGTCAGGGTTTGTTTATTGTGGAATCTCTATTCCCCATGGATGGTTGGATAGGTGGATGGTTGGACAGGTGGATGGATGGACAGGTGGATGGTTGAACAGGTGGATGGATAGACAGGTGAATGGATGGCCCTATCTTCTAAAATCCAGTCTTTGATTCTTTTGCTCGCCCTAGAACACTGCATTGTCTGACATAGGATCTGTTGGGGGTTTGCTCTGCTATACACCACTAAAAATGTCTTGGCACTCCCCAACTGGAGAGAACCAAAAACAATTAGAGATAAAGCAGGAAGTGACTGGACACAGAAGAGAGGTGACATTTACTCATTCTTGAATAATTATTCCAGAAATAACAGTTGGTACTTATTTTAGAAATTTAAGATTTGCTTCGCCCAAACTAAGAAGATCAAGAACCTACTTTCCTTGTGAGAGAGGTCGTAAATGACCTTCTGTGTCTATGTACAAGTGCAGCCTGCACACTAATAATGGAAGCACTGGAGGCTCCCAGAAATCTGCCTGGCGCTTTGTATAAACAGAATTTTCCCTCTTTGCAAAAAGCTAAAACAATTTCAGGCCAATCTGGAAAATCTGTTTTCATCTAAAACTTCTTAGAGCACTTTCTCAAGGATTTATGATGTCTGAGAAATTTTATACCTCGAGACAGTGAAAGCCAAGATGGACAAAAATTAGAAGGAGTGGTTGGAAAGAATTCTACCTCTATATACGAGTCCAATCCCAAATTTGTTATTTAATATGGGCCTCGGAAAATATGCAAGGGGCAAAATGTTATTTTTACCTGACTATAGAATTTACAGCACGGTGGTCCTGCAGAGGGGAGAGAAGCCTATGACATAAAAGGCCACGGACCTGGGCAGAGGATGGGAGAGAGGATTGGATCTCAGTTCAGGGAAGGCCAATGGGAGCCCTACTGGAAGAAGGCTAGGCATTGTGGGTAAGATCATTCTGGATTTGGCTTCTTACTAGGCTGGGTTCACGTCCACACACAGTGACCTACCAACTGTGTAAATTTGTTCCTTATTCTCTCTGACTCTCATTTCCTGATATGTAAAATTGGAACAATAATAAGACATATTTTTAATATTGCTGTTGTGGGGATTAAGTGAAAAACCAGTGCACATAAAACCCTTACCATAGTACACTTACCAGGTATCCCTTTATGGGAACCCAAGAAGTGCCCGATAAACATTAGCCATTGTTGAACTCAGCACTGTTGAGAAGAAAAATACTGCGATCCATGTACGTAATTTAATTTTTTTCTGGTAGCCAGATTAAAAAAATTGAAGAGATGAAGTTAATTTTAATAATACTTTAATTCAGTATATCCAAAATAGTATCATTTATAAAATCTATATAGATAATTAGCAAGGTATTTTTTTTTAGCAAGGTATTTTAAGTCTAAGACTTTGAAGTTCAGTATTGTGTAGTTACAGTGCAGCTTACTTCAGATTGGCCACATTTCAAACACGTAACAGCCACGTGTGGCCGGTGGCTGCTGTATTGGACCGTGCGGGTCAAACTTCTGTCCCTGAACCCTGTAGAGTGAGCCTAATTGCACAGAACTTCTTTTTGACAGTCACGAATTCCAGACTCCAGCTGGAAAATCTCTTCATACCTTGCCGCCAATCCCATTTTATAGGAAAGTTGCAGGCAAAACACTGTTGGGTATAAAGGCAACGTAATTTTCCTGGTTTGATTCATCTTCTCTATGTGCCATTCTCATCTCTCTGGAAATGCCACTGTCAACGCTGTGAAACTAAAACCAGATTTGTTTGTTTTTGGAATTGTCTAGGTCCTAGAGGACTTTGTTGCCACTCAGGAGGCTTAGAGGGCACCGTTCATTGACTCAAAAATTGTTCTAGGATTGAGAGGCTGAACTGTACGGGTAGGTACTGAGATGAAAGGCCTGCAGGCTTCCTTCTCAAGTTTACAGTGGTCTCAGCTGGGAGATGAGAACCAGGGAAGGGGTGAGGTGGGGGGGGAGACGGCGGGGCTCTAAGTGTGCCACCTTCTTTCCCATGGATGCTGGTGGGGAACCAGCAGATGGCAGCCTACTACAATAAGTCCCAGCCCCTCGATTCCAGAGAAGAGAATCTAAAAATATCAGTCCCATATATTTGCTGAGAAAAGCAGCGGTCAGTGTCTGGTCTCGGCCCGGAGTTTTGGAGATAATTATAGGACTGTGGTGCTGAACTATGGTTAAGGTAGAGGTGCATATTCTAATATCTCTGTCTTCCCTGCCTCACCTGCTTACGATCTTTTGAACTTCTTTTTGGATTATTTTTCACCTTTTCAACGGAAAGACTTATTTACATAATTGGAATCATAGAATTCAAATATACGTGGAATATTACACATTTCCTGTCATTAATCAACACTGATTGCTTTTCTCTGCTTTCCTCCCTACGGTTAATTGTCTGTAAACCTTTAAAAATGTTTAACTTGTGTATTGAGTGTCCCCGAGGAACGCTTGTTTTGCAAAATCTGACACTTTGTTGAGCAACATTCACATTGGGCAAGGTTTTGAATTCCACGCAGTAAATCCGCGGCTTCTCCATTTTCCATAATTAAATCCCTTTGCTGAGAGTGTGGCTCTTCAGACAGATGATGAGGATGAAACACCAACATATCAAAGATCAGATGCCTGAGTACACAGTTAAGTAAAACTCTTCAAAAATTTTTTTAAAGTTTATTTATTTTTTATAGACAGAGAGAACACAAGCAGGAGAGAAATGAGAGAGGAGACACAGAATCTGAGGCAGACTCCAGGCTCTGAGCTGTCAGCACAGAGCCTGATGCAGGGCAGGGCTTGAACCCACAGACCTGAGCTGATCATGACTTGAGGTGAAGTTGGATGCTTAACTGACTGAGCTACCGAGGCAACCCAGTAAAACTCTTGAAATAGTTACTTATGAGGGTCTGGTTTTCTTCCTGGCAAAACGCATTGACTTATTTCAGTATAATATGAAACAATTGGGTAATTAGATGATTTCAATGGATCGTTATTCTTGGCAAACTGATAAGCAGAGAGTACACATGTGCTTCCTTAAAGAGTTGTTTTCATAACTGCATTGGGGGAAATAAGCAAGTCAAAACTAGTTACTTTCAATTAAAAAGTGGAAGAAGTGAAGGATTCTTTTTTGTGTTTATGTTATGGCCTCTTATTAACTTCTGTTTTTCTACTGAGTACATTAAATATTGGCTGAACATTTACTTTGTGAAAGGCTCTGGGCTGGGTATCATTGGCAGAGGAAGATGGTCCTTTCTTCCTAGCTTGCAGTGGGGTTTGCTAGAAGATACGGCACCTAAAATGGATGTTGTTGGGGTGACTGGGTGGCTCAGTTGGTTGAGCGTCCAACTCTTGATTTTGTTTCAGGTCATGATCTCATGGTCATGAGATTGAGCCCCCTGTCAGGCTCCTGAGCAAGGAGCCTGCTTAAGATTCTCTCTCTTCCCCTCTTGTGCACTCTTCCTCTCTCTAAAAAAAATAATAGTTAAAAGTAAAGAAAGAAAATGGCTGTTGTTTATCAGTTCACAATGAATACAAGTATTGAATCACCATGTTGTACACATAAAACTAACATAATATACTATGTCAATTATACTTCAAGAAAATAAAAATATTGTATCCATTTCAATATATTCAATGTATCAAACATTATATGATTCCACTTCTATGAGATACCTAGATTAGGCATTAGATTCACAGAGAGAACGGTGGTTGCCAGGGGCCGGGAGGAAGTGTGGAATGGGGGTTATTGTCTCATGGGTACGGAGGTTCTGTTCGGAATGATGACAGGTTCTGGGAATGGATGTAGTGATGGTCATCCAACAATACGTGTGTAGTTAATGCCACTGAACTGTACACGTAAAAATGGTTAAAATGGTAAATGGCGTATGATACATATTTTACCACACACAACACAAAAGGGTGGGTCAAAACTGTAAGCCGTCACAGGGATTTCGGGGCCAAAGGAACCATGTAATCAAAGGCTCCAGGGGCAGAAAAGATTGAGGAGGATATTTTACCAACAGAAACTGTCAAATCTCAGAAGGGCTCCCAAGTACCTTATCAGAAAGTTTGGCAACCCAAGCTGACGGAGTGTTGGCGCAAGTCTGGAAGAGAGAGTGTGAGGCAGTGGAGTCTGGGGTCAGTGTGAGCACTGAGGTAGGTCAAGTCATGCTCTCTCCGGAACCCAGGGGCCTTAGGGGGGTGGTCAAGTGATTCAAGGAGGTCTGACTCAGTGTGGTAGGAAATTTAGTTGTGAATCCAAGGCAGAAGTCAAGAGGGCTGGACAGGATCCAGCTGAAATCTGGCCCCAATTGTGCAGAGCACAAGGTCATCATTTCTGTTGGAGAAGTATGCAGAATGGAGGGAGACAGAGGAGAACAAGCCCACACACTAGGCTCAGAGCTAATCTGGGAGAGCTGGCTCCCTCCTGGCTCCCTGGCTCCCAACACCAAGGGACGCCGAGGGAGGTGCCAAGGCAGTGCCCGGGAAGTCTGACCAGACCCGAAGCCACTGGCCACCGGGAGGCAGGAGCTAATTCCAAACCCGTGCAGAAGCTGAATCCCTTCGGTCAGGATTCCCATGGGACCTGGGGAGAGCTACAGAAGAACGAGGCAGAGGAGTGATATGGGTCTGATTGGCTATCCGGAAGCATGGAAGGAAAACATGGAAGAGAAGACTGCAGAGAAGGTTGGGGCCAGATGGTGGACAAATTTAATGCCGGACTACATGGTTTGAATTAAATCCTATGAATAACAGGAAGACAGAAAACTCCTCAATAGGGAAGTCATGGAAAGAAAACTTTGTCTTAAGAAGGTTAATCTGGCAAGTCCTGTGGTTAGACGTATCAGAGTCACTGCATCAGTGGGAGACCGACCACAGCCAGCACAGGAGTGTGGAATGGAACAGGAGATAGACGTGTCTCAGAAATGCACGAGTGACTGTGTGGTTGTTGCGGGAGGGAAGTATGTTGCGATTGTATTTTCCATGTTTCAATGTGTTGCAGTAAAATGAATTTTAACATTCTTTTATGCTTTAAAATGTTTATAATGTGTATTTATTTTGAGGGAGAGAGGGCACACGTGCATGCATGTTCATGTATGCTAGTGGGGGGAGGAGCAGAGAGAGAGAGGAAGAGAGAGAGTCCCAAGCAGGCTCTGAAAAGTCAGCACAGAGCCTTATGAGGAGGAGATCGACCCCACACACTGTGAGATCATGACCTGAGCTGAAATCAAGAATCGGACACTTAGCTGATTGAGCCACCCAGGCACTCTGAATTTTAAAATTCATTTAAAAACGAAATGTAAAGACACCTGGGTGGCTCAGTAGGTTAAGCGTCCAACTTCAGCTCAGGCCATGATCCCAGGGTTTGTGAGTTCAAGCCCCACATCGGGCTTTTTGCTGTCAGCACAGAGCCTACAGGATCTTCCGTCTCCTTCTCTCTCTGCCCCTCCCTAGCTTATGCTCTCTGTCTCTCTCCAAAATTAAATAAACATTAAGAAAATGAAATGTATTATGTATTAACAATATGTTGCATTTACAATATGTTTTCATTATTAACATCCTACTCATACTAGGAAATTTGGAAAATCAGGAAAGTAGAAGGTAGAAAGTAAAATTGCTCTCATTCCAGCCCACACCCAGGATTATATTTCCTTCCAGTCTTTTTTTTTTTAAATGTTTATTTATTTTTGAGAGAGAGACAGAATATGAACAGGGGAGGGGCAGAGGCAGAGAGACACAGACTCTGGAACAGGCTCCAGGCTCTGAGCCGTGAGCACAGAGCCTGACGCAGGGCTTGAACTCTGGAACAGTAGATCATGACCTGAGCTGAAGTTGGACGTTTAACCAACTGAGCCACCCAGGCACCCCTTCCAGCCTTTTTTCTATATCTAGTTGTTTAGATTGTTGGTTTGCTTGTTTGTTTTCCACTGTTGTGATTACATTATGCATTTTTATATCCATTTTTCGTTTGTTGTGTGGTAGGAAGTGGCGTAGTATAGTGGTTAAGAGTACAGACTCTAAAACTGGCTGCCTGGTTTTAAATCTCAACATCTGGGGGCACCCTGGTGGCTCAGTCAGTTAAGCATCCAACTTTGGCTCAGGTCATCACCTCACCACGGTTCATGGGTTTGAGCCCCGTGTAGGGCTCTGTGCTGTCAGCTCGGAGCCTGGAGCCTGCTCTGGACTCTGTGTTTCCCTCTTTCTCTGCCCCGCCCCCACTTGCACTCTGTTTCTCTCTCAAAAATAAACATAAAAAATTAAAAAAAAAACTCAACGTCTGCCACGTACTTACTGACTGTGTGACGTTAGCCTCCCTGTGCATCAGTTTCCACAGCTATAAAATGTAGTGATCATGGTATCAATTTCATAGCACTGTTGTGAGGATTAAGTGAGTTAACTCGTGGAAAGCCCTCAGCATTGCCATATAGTAATTCTTACATGTGTTAGGCACTTTACCCCATTAGTATAAACATGTGTGAGGTATCTGAGCATTTCAAGAATGGTGATGTCATTAACATTTATAGGAAGGCAGGAAGAGGGGTTTGGAGGATGACAAGGGTAATATGTCACTTTAATTGTATGGGGCTGAAGTTCCAGGCAAAAAGAAGGGTGGAAATACATAGAAGGGCTTGGAGGTAGGATACAGAAGCCCCAAAGAGAAGTTATGACCAGATGTTATGGGTTTGGAAGACATCTTCCTTTGGTTACACTTAATAGTATGAGAAAAAAAAATCAGATCACTAAAGGAAACAAAAAGTGGTGAATACAAAACTTTGGAGAATGGGCATACTTATATATGTATGTATGCATATATGTATGTGTGTATGTATTTATAAAGACAGAGAGAGAGAGAGCGAGCACGTACTTTCGAGAGGGGGAGAAGTCAGAGAGAGGGAGAGAGAGAAAATCTGAAGCAGACTCCACACTGTCAGTGCAGAGCCTGACGTGAGGCTGCATCCCACAACCCTGGGATCATGACCTGAGCTGAAATCAAGGGTCAGATGTCCAACCGACAGCCACTCAGAGAATGTGCACATTTAAAGAGGGAAAGAAGGGAAGAGAACTGGGAAAAGTCAAAGAGCATGTACCAAATCAAGGGGGTAGACAAGAAAGATGGGAGAAGGAAAGTTGTGTAAAACGTGTTTTTCTTGGAAGCCGAATTTTCTTTGATGTGGCTGAGCTGCCTCTTGGCGCAGCATAACAGGGAGATGGCTTTCTGGAATCCTAGGTGGGCAGCTGGTGGGGTGGGGGGCATTCCTCCAAGACCCTTGCCTTCTTGAGGGATGGAGCCCAGAGAGGGAGCCAGGAGGACACAGGTCTGCCCAACTCTCTTCCCACCTGCCTCTTCGTGATGACCCCTAAGTCCTACTCTGTCCTCTGTGACTCTGCTTTTCTGGAGCCCTGTGAAACCTGCTGTTGTGGAGGGCTTTGCCCACACAATAGAATTCGGGAAGTTGGCCTCTTAGCCTGCTTGCTTAAAGATAATAGTAGAGGTGGAGGGAATAAAGGCTATTACGTTGCATGATTGCGTTTTGCATGTCAGAAGATGATTATGCCTCTCCTTTAGGAATTGCTACATTCCTGAGCTAATGATCCTAATTTCCTCCCAAATGTACAGATACCTCAGGAGGCGAACAGCAAAGCTCTGTGCACTGAGCAGGGCAAAAAGAAAGCAGGGGGTGCCTGGGGGGCTCAGTCAGTTGAACGCCCAACTTTGGCTCAAGTCACCCTCTTACGGTTCGTGAGTCCTACCTTGGGTTCACTGCTGTCAGTGCAGAGCCTGCTTTGGATTCTCTGTCCACCTCTTTCTCTGCCCCACCCCACCCCCGCCCCGTAAATAAAACATTAACAAAAAGAAAGCATGTTAATTTCACAACAGAGTTCCCTAATTTACAAAGGTACAAGGAGGGTGTATATAGAGGCATGAAAGGGTCGCAGGAGGTTCATGAGAAAGGCACAGGTGCACGCGCGAGGCGTGAATAAGAGCGATAGTTTTTGAGCAAATAGAGAGAAGACTGAATATACATCACACAGAAATTTTGATGTGGAGAGAAGGGTAATAGAAGGAGTTCATGTAAGATGACTTCAGTTAAGAGCACAGCCAGACATACAGTCTGGTTCAAATGCCAGTTCAGCCACGGTTTGACTCTGAGACCTTGAGAAAGTTCCTTCATCTCTCTGCTTCGTGAAGAAAACCTAAGGAGGGCATTATGATATCTACCTGACAGGCTCGTTATAAGAATAAATGCTTTACTATGCCTATGTGTTAACTGTTTTCAGTCTAGATAATCAGAGAAAAGAGTACTCAGGAATGTTGAAAAAAGTCCAGTGACGGAGGCAGGAGAAAATCCATTCTGCAGCTGTTGACAGCGATTTCGGCAGCCAGACCTGCAGCCCCGGGGAGCGCCTGCCGTGTACGTCTTCATCCTCCTTATACTCTGGAGCTGTTGTGATCAGCCTTCCACCCACTGCAGATGTACGTCACCAGAGAACAGGGGCTTGGGTTGGTGGTGTTCATGATGAACACAGTGAGTTTACAAGTAAATAAATTGAAAATACATTGACTTATAGGGAAGCTTGTTCAGAACTGAACCTGAGTTTCACAAGTCCTAGTGTGGCTTGGGAGGGGACGGTTGCGAATGGAAGGGAGTGGAGATACAGGAAGGGCAGAAGCGGGAGGGGTCTGCGTGGGGGAAACAGGGTGGTTGAAAGAAAGGAGGAAGGGGAGGGTAGGAGTTCAGCCTGCAGAGACGGGAGCAGCATTCTGGAATGTTCATGGGAATGCTAATGGGACCCAGGCCAGGGAAATACATTCCGACTCGGTCTATTCCTGTTTTGCGTCTCTTCTGGTATCTATTTTTTTGAACTTACATTTGTTTAGACTAAGATATTTACTAAGTTGTTTATAATGGTCTCATTTATTTAATCTGTTCCGTGGTTTTTCCAATTTTTTTCTAATACTTTTTTCTTTCATTTGTGTTTTTCTTCTTTTTTAAGTAGGCTCCATGCCCACCGTGGGGCTTGAACTCACAACCCTGGGATCAAGAATTAGTTGCTCTATCAACTGAGCCAGCCAGGCACCCCGTCATTTATATTGTTCTTGATGAAAATTTCAGGAGTCATCTATTTTGATGGGGCGTGTTCTTATTAAAGGAGCCACATTTGAAAGTATTTGTTAGTTTAAATTACGTCCTGGTTTCTAATTCGTTCATTCATAAGTCATATTACTTTCTTCCTTCTGATATCTTCAGGATTTTATTTTTTCTTTTCTTTTTCTCTAACGTCTTGAGTGTTTAATAATTTAAAAACAAAAAGACGTGTGGTTCCAGAACATGGCCATGGCTGTGGCCTCCCGGAGTGTGGAGGTCGGGCAGGGGGGCGCGGAGGATAGAGGCAGCCTCTGCTCATTTGCATCCCAGATGCCTGAAAGTGAAAATGGCTCATAACCCCTCGCTTGCCTTGAAATTACCACTTCTTGTAATTTTAAAGACAACTTGACTCTATCTTTTCTGCCTCCTTTCTATAATCTTGCCCAAATGCCATGCCCAAGGCTGGATGCGGGCTGGTTTGCAGTTTCCCCACAGATGTTTTAGAGGCGGAATGCTCTCTCATGACAAAGAGAGACCCTAGAATGAAGTACATCCCAGCTCTGCTACCTCCTAACGGAGTGAGCTCTGTCAGATTTTTTGACCCAGGCCTCAGTTTCCTCACCTATTAAATGGGGGTAATGATAGCACCTGCCTCAAAGAGCAGCTGTGCACGTTCAGGGAGAGCGCCTGTCGAACCTTTTATCACAAAAGGAACATTGGCTCACCTTATCTGTGACATGTGTCCAAGGACTTCCACTTACAGGGGTTGTTTTCTTTTAATTTTTTAATGTTTATTTACTTTTGAGAGAGAGCGTATGTACCTACTACCTCAGGGCCTTTGCACACACTGTTTCCTTTACCCAGCACATGTCTCCCTTCCTTATTTCATGTAGGTAGGTGTCTCCTAGGAAGGCATTTATTCAGAGAGTTCTTCCTTCACTCATCATTCTATTTAATAGCATCACCCTTATACTTAATTCCCATATTCTGCTTAATTTTATTCATATTATTTCCCCCCATCACACACTGTCTTGTTTATTTGTTTGCTGTTTGTCTCTTCCACTAGAACAAAGGTCCATAAACACAAGAACATTGTTTTGTTTGCTGTTGCTCCCTCCGCACCCACTGACTAAGCACACAGTAGATGTTCAATAAATGTTTGTTGAATGAATGAACTTTTTTCCTCACGTAGACTTGCCTTCTGCAATAGGACATGTAAGTGTTTCATAGGGTTTTTTTCCATGTGTGATTGTACTCCCGGGCCCTGCATAGAGGTGAAGGTGAGGGTGACCAGTGCATTGCCTTAGGGTTTGTTCTGGTCGCCTTCTTACTGGCGTCATCATCTTCTAGGACATTAGACATAAACAAAATGAAAATGGCTTAAAACTGATCCATGTACCATGTCTACTTCCTGCCCTGTTCACCTTCACCTGCACAAAGTCTTCTGATTATAAACCCATGCTTACCAGTGAAATGTGCTTATGCTTTACAGTAATCACTTGAAAAGTAATCTTTACATTTTTATTCCAAGAGCCCAAGTCAGTTTTTGGGAAAGAGCCACTCTAGTCTCTTCTCGACCCTGCCGTGGGTTTTCCTCTGCAGGCCTTCTTCCTGTCTCCGACTCTCTATTACCATCTTCCTGCCCTCGGCCCAGGTCTGGGTGTCTCTTCGGGTACGCAGGGTGCATAAACTCACCACCTCCCCTCTTTTCCAAAGAAGCTAAAATCATTGTGATTCCTACAATTTGGGTACTTGCATTAAATATGTGCCTGAGTAGATACATATTTCCTGATTCTCGTAACTGAGCGTGGTTTCTCTTTGGGCCCAGGAATAACTTTTCTTTCCCCTTTTTCACTCTTGTGACTTTAAGAACTCCCAGATGGCAGGAGCTCGCGAGAGGGACTTTACACCACTCAGCCTCTCTCTTTCTCTATTTTGTGTGTCAGTCATTCCTTGCAAGGTGGGAGTCTCCCGTGGTGACCCGGCGCACAGGCCCATATGTCCCCATCAGGAGGGGCTCTTGATACCACACCACGGGGAAGCCTGGCTTTGCCTGGGACGTTCGCGTTGTGTGTAGGATGGGACGGGGATGGATACCGGGTCCAGAATCATCACTCTTTTCTCTAATGGTTTTCAGGGCATATCCTTTTTAAAAATTTTGTTTAAATATTTACTTGAGAGAAATAGAGAGAGAGAGAGAAACAGACTGTGAGTGGAGGAAGGACAAAGAGAGGGAGATGCAGAATCTGAAGCAGGTTCCACGCTCTGAGCAGTCAGCACAGAGCCTGACATGGGGCTCAAACTCATGAATGGTGAGATCATGACCTGAGCCAAAGTCAGATGCTCTACCAACTGAGCCACCCAGGGGTCCCCAGTGCGTATTCTGAAACATTGGCCAGCCACAGGAAGACGTTTAAAATGTAGATTTGTATTTTAGATGAGTGAATATCAAACTTTTCACTGTGAATTCCTCTGTCAGTGAGGAGCAGATAAATTTGGAGAGAACATTGAATCTTTTATCTCAACAAAACAGTGGCATTCTTCCTTTTGGCCACTCATGGGACTTTGCCCCCGAAGGGCTGAGATCCACATCAGTTTGAATTGTCTCGTGTGAAGCCCAAGTGCGGATGGTGTGATCTGAACAAAGCAACTTGACCTCACTGTGGCAAGCTCATTAATTCCAAATGGAAAATAATCAGCTCAGAAAAGGATGGGCGGGATCCTGTCTTCCTCTTTTTCCTGTAAACTAGAGGAAAATGATTTTTGGCTGAAAGGTGGCTTGGCAAGAAGTCGGCCTCTCCAAAGGAAAACCCCTGTTGAGAACAGATAGGTTTTCCGTGGCCCAGAAGGCCAGGAGGCCCCGGTCTGCTTCCACTTGTCTTACCCTTGACATTGGCAGCTGTCTCAGCAGCTTACATCCCACGAGGGCTTCCATCAGGCTCATCTCTTCCAGGAAGATGTTCTCGGAGTGTGCTCCTTACGAGCTTACAGGCCAGTCGTGACTGGGTGCAGATTTCTGGATGCCCGTCTGCCTCTTTCCTCGTTCCCCTTTTTCTGCGCTCCCCAGTTCAAGGTTAATGTTGTGGGTGGGCGAGAAGAGGCTGGGAGTGAAGTAAAGGGAAATGATAAGAATTCTGGCTTTCTGAACAGTAATCGTGAAAGCAAAACTTGAAAATCTCTGGATTCTATGCCCCAGTCCGCAGAGGTAGAAGCAAATCATATCTAAACATTCTCTCTGCAGAGGCACCTGGGTTTTTGGTTTCTTTCCTACGTTCTTCCAGTTACATGTTCTCCCTCTTCGAACTTTTTTTTCCCTTTTCTCCTATTTTTCTCAACGTGTTTCGTTTTATCCGTCCACCGGCTCCTTGCTTAGTGTATATCCTTATTCTCTTCCCTTAGTTTCTTTTTTAGCTTCTCCTTCCTCCATAATTTCTCTCCCTCACAGCAGGCAGGAGGGGAGAGAAGGTTCTGGATTTCATGTCCCACCACTTGAGACTGGAACAAGCTGAAAAGATGGTTTGTTTCGTTGATTCGGCAAGTCTTTCTAAACATTTACAGGGATCCATGGGAAGGCTTACGATAAAACTTCTTTTAATGTCCCCACATTCTCCTCCTGCATTAGGATTTTAAAAATTGTACTGTTATAGTATTTATCAAAAACATAATTTAAGAATTTTTGGCTTGGGGCACCTGGGTGTCTCAGTTGCTGAAGTGTCCAACTTCAACTTAAGTCATAATCTCACAGTTCATGGGTTTGAGCCCCGCGTTGGGCTCTGTGCTGACAGCTAGCTCAGAGCCTGGGGCTTGTCTTTGGATTCTGTCTCCCTCTCTCTCTGCCCCTCCCCTGCTCACGCTGTCTCTCTCAAAAATAAAATAAAACGTTAAAAAAAAAAAAACCAAAATGAATAAATGTTAAAAAAAAGAACTTTTGGCAAAATTGAAAAACTGAAATGTATTATTTGTAAATCAAGGCTGAGATACATGACAGGTTCATACTTGCAAGTGGATTTACGTTTTATTTTACTTTTTGTTTTTTTTTTTCAGTAGTTTTATGTAAGCTTTTCAAAATACTTGGTACGATAAACCATCACAGCAATCTTTGTATTAGAAAAGGTTACTTGGTTTTAATCATTAAGTTGACTAACTTCGTTTTTTATTATTTGATAATGTCAGTTGTTAAAGACACATTTTGTTTCGTTCTTCTTTTGGACTGTTTTATGAACTGTGTTGCACTGCCCTCTCACACACAGCTTCTGGGACAGCCCCCTCTTTTGCCTCCGGGAAACTGGTCCTGAGTGCGAAGTTTCCCATCTTCCACAACAGCCTCTGAGCAGCCCTTTGTCCGCGTCTTGTTTGCAGCCTCTAGATTACTGCCTTGGATGGTGTGATGGTTCATTT